>JAVJHY012265952.1:18758-102448 GCA_035593235.1 Phascolosoma agassizii | reverse complement strand
GTTTGCTACCCACGCTTTCGCGTCTGAGCGTCAGATGCGAGCCAGAAGGCCGCCTTCGCCACCGATGTTCCTCCTGGTATCTACGGATTTCACCCCTACACCAGGAATTCCACCTTCCTCTCTCGCCCTCTAGCCTACCAGTATCCAGTGCACTTCCGGGGTTAAGCCCCGGGCTTTCACACCAGACTTAGTAGGCCGCCTACACGCGCTTTACGCCCAATAATTCCGAACAACGCTTGCACCCTCCGTATTACCGCGGCTGCTGGCACGGAGATAGCCGGTGCTTCTTCTGCAGGTACCGTCAAGTTTCCCTTCTTCCCTGCTGAAAGGGCTTTACGACCCGAAGGCCTTCGTCACCCACGCGGGATTGCTGCATCAGGCTTCCGCCCATTGTGCAATATTCCCAACTGCTGCCTCCCGTGGGAGTCTGGACCGTGTCTCAGTTCCAGTGTGGCTGATCATCCTCTCAGACCAGCTATCCATCGTCGCCTTGGTGCGCCATTACCACACCAACAAGCTAATGGACCGCAGCCCGATCCCCTCGCGGCTTACGCCTTTACCGAAAACAACCAAGGTCGTCTCCAGTTCATTCGGTATTAGCTCCGGTTTCCCGGAGTTGTCCCCAGCGAGGGGGTACGTTAACTACGTGTTACTCACCCGTGCGCCACTCTACTCGCCCTCCGAAGAGAACTTTCGCGTACGACTTGCATGTTTGAGGCATCCCGCTAGCGTTCGTTCTGAGCCAGGATCAAACTCTTCAGTTTGATAAATCTCTGCATACTCAATGTATAAATTTTTGTTTAGAATTTACGGAAGTTCTATGGCTTTCACTCACGTAAAAGCACATAAATCTCATATGTTACGGAAATAACTTTTCCGCAGCGGTAGTATTCACAACTAAATGTGAACCCTCTTCTACCCAACCTAGATTTCAAAGACCACGGCTTAACTTACTGCACCACAAGAGAATACTATCCCCTTTTGGCCCTAAGCTCAAAACAGCCAGGTGATACTGCACTAATCACAACACGATGACAATAGCTGCAAGCAAAAAAGTTTACGCTTTTTTGGAGGCTGCTAAAGTTGCCTAAATACAAACAAAATCCTGCCAAGCAAAACCCATATCCGACTGTTTTCGTCGCCTAAACGCTACGCCATAAGACCGCTACAGACCCCAAAGGCCAAGGTGACTACGCACTACTCGAAAAGCCCTCAGGACCCCCAGCAAAGCGCACCCGACCAAACGGCTCAAGCTCAATGACGTAATCAGAATGCATCACTGCTAGTGGGTCATGCGTTGAGAACACGATAGACGCTCCCGCTTCCACCATCCCCCTAAACTGAGCTATAGAAACAAGCACTTCATCACGACAGAAGCCACTAAGAGGCCGGTCGAGCAATTCCAGCACTCCTTCCTTACTACCCCCCGCAAACACCTTTGAAAGCAATAAACGCCGATACCACCCAGAGCTAAGACTATTAAGCCTCCTACCCACAGCACAACTGCCCAACCCTAAACTAATAAGAGGTTTTAACCTACGGGCGATCGTTTCATTTCGCCAAAAGAACTGAACGGCCTTGATAGCACTAAGATCAAGGACCTCATAGATGGAGTAACCATTCATTGTAACATTAAGGACTCGAGTCTTATACTTATACCCAAGACACGCACCACACCCCTCATAAGATCGGCCCATAAAATCTAAGTCAACAACCTGAAAACCAACCCCCCGGCAAACTTCGCAGCGCCCGCCAGGCTGCTCAAGAGAAAAATCCGCCGAACACAAACCTGCTCGCCTGGCCGCAGAAAGGGCTGCAAAGGCTTCATAAATCTCCTGAGCGACGCCAACATAGACAGCTAAGGTCTTATTACCAGTAATCTTTTTAAGCCTTTCACCACCTTGATGAAATCTAACTTTTTTCAAATGCCGAAAACCCGAGACATCAGCGTCAATGCGCTCTGCTCGCTTGTATAACTGAAACTGTCTAAAAATCAGATCTCGCATAATCGACGTCTTCCCTGCCCCCGTTTCTCCCACCAGAGCAACGACACGGCGAAGCGGAATCTCGACATCAAACGCGCCAGACCCATCAAAAACCTCGCCTCTGACAACAAGCCTATCAGCAGACTCCACATAAACCCGGGGCACAGGTTCTACAATTTCTTGACCACCTCCGGGCCAGTCCAATACGGGCCCCTGAAAACCAACTCTTCCCCCCTCCCAACCTTGGTCAACACAAAGCTCAACGACAAAATCCGCCCCAGCAACAAACGCCAAATCATTTTCAACCACAAGCACGCTATTTCCAGCCTCAACCAAACGCCTACATACGCCACTTACCAATCTCAACTCCTGGGGTCGAAGAATCTCTCCCGGTTCTTCAAGAATAAACATCGTTTCAACCAGAGATTGCTGAACATAACTAGCAAGCACTGTCTTAAACAATTCACCACTTGAAAGGCTTTCAAGTGGCAGAAATAGTTTTACATTACTCAACCCAAACTCAGATAAGCCTACAAGAAACCTAAGCAACCTTCCCAAAACATCTGCTCCGCTCATCCCCTCATGTCCAGACATCGCCTGTAATGCTTCCAAGAGTTCGCTCACACTGTAGCTAAGCAATTTCTCGGCGTTATTCCCATGCCAATAAACAAAAGACTCCTTGCTCCCAAAGTAGCCACTACCGAAACCTTGCTTACAATTCAAACAAACATTGCCATTGGCACAGTACCAATACTTTGGCGCTAGTTGTTTTTCACCAACCTCCTTAGGATTCGACACTCTCACGGCAACAGCAAGTGAAGTTCCGAGCGAAAGACTAGCTTCAAAAGCATCGACAACCCTGCGCTGCACGTCTTGGCCAATCTGCACTGAATCAACCACTACAATAAAGTCCGATATCAACCCAGTGGGTGACATCAGTGCATCAAAAAAACCAGCCTCTTCTTCACTCTCTCCACCACAATTTTCCTCATCGTTTAAAGAACTTAGTGGTAGCTTATAAAGCACATCCCCTACCATGAATCGTCGATACCCGAGTGTGCGCAAACGCTGCACAACCTCACAAGTGCTTCCACCTAATGCATTACTCATAAGGTGCGAGCCTGAAAAATATGCCCCAAATAAGTATACGCTCGAATCAGTGAAAGCTTGGCTCTCTTGCACAAGGTACCTGAAAATCGTTTGCGGACTTGCTTCGCGAAGCTCACTATGACAGCGCGAGCAATGAGCCACTCCATATGTATCAAGCAGCTCAAAGATTAGAGTTTCTACATCCAAAAATTTGCCGACCGTAATGTTCTTATCAATATCATCGCTAACCCTGGAGATATTAATCACTGGCAAAAGACCACTTACTTCACCACACTTACTCTGCACAAGTAAGTCCAATTTTCGCCGCTTGGCGACTGTCAAACCCAAAGAGATTCTACGCTGAGCTTCGTTATAAATAGTATGAACCACAAGAGACGTCTTACCAGCCCCCGAAGGGCCTGTTACTACGGAAAAAGATTTGTGAGGAATCTCAACATCGATGGATCGCAAGCCGCCCGTCCTAATGTTTACTAGACGCAACACCTCATCACTGGCACGATCACTGGCATGCCTGTTCCCAAAAGAATTGCCCTTGTCTTCTGTAGTCATAAAAGCTATCCTATTACATAAGCTTAACTGAATAAATAGTCATGAATAACATTCTAAGTCATGTCGCACTAGTCGACCCACAAGTATTGCTTAGGCAATCGCTTGCACAAGTTATAAATTCCCTTGGGCCTTATAGTGTAGCGGCGGAAGTTTCAAATGCCGACGAAGCTCTTACAAGCGTCGATCGCCTAGGAGCAGACATCATATTAGTGCTTGAGCTAGCGCTTCCTGGAAAAAGCGGTATCGAAGTTCTCCACGAGCTGCACAGAAGAAATCTACCTATCAAAACACTTGTTCTCTCTAGCGAATTACCTGAAGCTACCATTAAGCAAAGTCTATCTGCTGGGGCACTTAGCTATGTGTCAAAAATGAGCACAGTTGACGAATTCACTTATGCATTAGAGCGCACAAGTGCTGGCCAGAGATTCCTACCTCCAGAGCTATCTCACCTAGAAAACGTGACAGCGCAACCGCTCTTAAGACAAATTTCTAAAGATAGCTCCTCAAGTGACGATCCAATCTCACTGCTAAGCAATCGAGAACGTGAAATATTTTTTCTCCTCGCTGACGGACTTCAAAACAAAACTATCGCAAAAAAACTCTTCATTAGCCCACGGACAGTGGAAACGCACAGAACCAGAATCGTGCATAAACTCAATGTTGTCTCAAATACCGAACTATTGCGTTTTGCAATCAAGCACGGATTGTCTATACTGTAAAAGTGAACCGCCTGCGCAAATTCTTGTCACTTCAGCCGCTGTCTCTCCGAGGACTTATCGCTATTGCTTTATCAATTGGAGCCCTTAAATACTTTGCTATACCACAAAGTGACTTGGTCGCCTATGTCATTAGCCTCGGTATTCTCTCACTTGCATTTATAGTATTGCTTGTAGCACTCATAACAAGATTGCGGCTTACTAAAGGTTTTTACACCGAGATGCAATTTGCTCGAGAAAATAATTATTCAAAAACTGAAGTCCCTGCAGGCATTATCGTCAAAGGGAGTCATGTTCCCCCCTTTTTTACTCTAAGCCTCAATCGCCGATTCCAACAAGACAATATTGAATCGAAGACTCACCTTCTAACGGGACGCAGTATAAAAAGGCACTTAATAGATGCGGTTAACTTCCCTCACCGGGGACTATGGACTGTCGACGGACTTGATATTTGCTTAAGCGACACTCTCGGCTTTTCTCGCATCAAGTGGAAGCAAGCGAGTATTGGCAGTGTAGAAGTCTCTGCCACACCTATTCCAATTCAGCCATTGCCCATAGTAGTAGCCAGTAATTGCGCTGGAGACCAATCGAGTGAGCAAAGAGAGCGCTCTGGAGATCTCTTTGACATCAAACCCTACGACCCAAGTGATGGAATTACGAAAATTCTATGGAAGACATTCGCAAAAAGTGGTCAACTCGTTGTAAGGAGGCCAGAGCCAGCGGTAATTCCCGAAGGTGAGGTAGCTATATACCTTATAGCAAATAGAAACGAAGACCATGTCGCGGGAGCTTTGCTCGGCTATTTGCGACAGCTAGAAGAAAATCAAATATCTGTTTTATTTGGCACTGACGGCATGGCGGAGGACAATCTATCGGCAAACTACGTCACTCTTACCGAAGGCATCAAGCGACTAATGAATAGAAGCGTTTGGAGTATTGAATCGGGAACTGGTGCGGGTTTTGAGAGTTATGTCGAGGCACTTAACAACGATTATAAGAATATTAGCAGGGTAATCGTTTTTGCCCCAGCTAGATCTGATGAGTGGTTTGAACAAGTTACCAAAATAGCCTCTCTCAACTCTATTGCGCTAAGCGTTGCACTTGTAAGGGAAAGCTTAGAGGAGAGTGAAGCTGCTTATGGTTTTAAGCCAGAAGAAAACAAAAAGCTTCTCGAATCATTGACGACTAAGGCTCTTGCAATAGTAGCATCGCCTTTCCCAAGAATAAGTCGTGCGTTTAACAGTCGCAAAGTAATGTCCTCCGAATCTGATGAAATTAGACTGCTGAGCTCCAGGATAACAAAAGCTGGGGGAGAGTTGATTATTTGTGAAGGGGTGTAGGTAAAACTTGATGAGAACCAAACATGTAAAGATCCTAGCAAAACTCTCACCAACAGAAATGCGCAAACTTTGGTCAATACAACTCTTTCGCACCATCATCACTGCCTTAATTGTCGTATTCATCACTCGCACAATCGACTTAGGAACAAGCGAAGTCTGGCTTGTAGGGGCTATTGTGCTTGGTAGCGCTTCAAGTTTGCGCTTTCTGTTTCGAAATCGCACTTGCATACGGACACTCTACGGCCACGGAATCGCTTTATCCTTAATATGGTTTATATTCTACATAGGACAACTCGCAACCACTGGAAACATATCTCAACATCCCTCTGGGGATTTTGCACTTTATCGCTATTATGAGCATTTCGTACTTCTTGCGATTTTTTACGGCATTAGCTTTATCGCAACTTGGCTTTTCTGGACCAAGCCACAAACTGCTACGATTGAAAGTTGCCTACTTAGCATAGGCTTTGTTTGGTTACTTAGCGGACATAGAAACTACAACTTAGACACTCCAAAGAAAATTAATGAGTTAGCTTGGGCCTACGGAATTGAGACACAACATTTTTTGCTCGGTCTTGCTGTAACTTTTACGTTATTTCTAGGACTATACCTCGTCCTTTCTCACACCCGCCCTCTTTTTGGTCGTGCATTGCCAATTAGGTCCCAGGGAAGATTTAGTAAAATAGCCATGTTCACAGCCCCCACAATTGTGGCTTTACTTCTTATCGCCTTTGCCACTTACATCAATGGCACATACGCACAAGAACTGAGCCGAGCATCTAACGGTGTAGGCACTAAGAACAATTCTGAAGGAAAAAGCCCTCTCGGGTTTCATTCCGCAGTTGGAAAAACAAAACAACCCGCGGCACTCGTTAGACTAGAAAGTGACTTCGATAGCAATCCTTGGGCCCCAATGTTATACCTCAGAGAAGGTGCACTTTCGCACTACAATGGTCGGGAGTTTGTAGTTGCTAGTAGTATATACGATAGCGATGTTCCGCGAGTTAAACCTGGGCAACCATTTGTAGCTCTAGGAAACACCACCACTGCTCATAGAAAAGAAATCATTCAATCGATATTTTTTCTAAGCCAGCACTCAAATCCATTTGCAATTGATTTTCCACAATCGATTAGGCTTCTCAAAAATCCTGACGATACTCGATTTAAACTAGCTTATAGCGCAACATCATTAGCCCCCGTCATTAAACTTGACTCCCTAATAGGCGAGCAGGTTGGCAGTAGCGCTTGGGACAAAACCACCTGGGAGCACTATCTTAGAGCACCGGGAAGTCTGTCCGACTCCCACCTAGATGATGAAATCGTAAACAGTGAAGACCCAGTTGTGGACACACAAGGAGAGGATTTGCGCTATAAAGCCATGACTAACAAGTTAACGGCAACACTAGATGCGCCTGTTATGAAAGCCGTTGAAATAGCTAAATTCCTATCAGATAATAGTATTTATACCAGAAAGCCAGGGCATTCGATTACACGAAAAGGAGACCCTGTAGCACCTTACTTGTTTGGCGAAAAGAAAAGAGGGTACTGCGTACATTTCTCCCATGCCGCGGTATACATGATGCGACTTGCTGGAATACCAGCACGAATCGGAACGGGATATCTAACAGATTTAAATTACGCAAAAGACGGCCATATCCTGCTACACTTAGGAGATCGGCATGCCTGGCCGGAAGTATATATCGAAAATAGAGGCTGGGCAGTTGTAGACATCGTCCCCGCAAATGCGGAAAATGAGCAACCTATAATCCCCAATGAGAAGCTTCTTGAAGAGTTGATGAGTAAAATCGACCCCTTGGGGCCAATACCAGCACAGGCCTCCGGCGAAGACTCCAAAGGCAACACAGGAGATGAACTCATAAGTTCAACTTTTGTTAGAAGAACACTGTGGTTGGCTTTGATTCTAACCTTAACGAGTTTTTTGACGCTAAAACTATGGCTTCGCCATGGGTGGAGACTGGCCACTAACAGAAACAAGGCTCACTTAGCGTATATCTCATTTGCTTCATTACTGACCGATCTTGGAGTTAGCCGAGACATTGGCGAAACACGACGCGAGTTTGCCTCTAGGGTTCACACATTGAAAGGACTTAATTCCAATGAGGTTACATCAATAAAAGAGCGTTCTGCTTACGACAGGAACTACCACACCACAAACAATCAAGACATCGTTAAGGCATTAGCACATTTCGGTGAGCACTTTAACAATAGAAAAAAGAAATTTGTGCGCTGTCTAGCTTTTCTTAGCCCACTGTCTTTGACACGCTGGGGAAAATGGTAATCTGACGTAATGAAATATTTATTTTCCCTTATTACTGCGCTCTTATCCTTTTTGCCCATTTACGCTGCCTACGGACTCCCTAGTCTTGATAGCAATAAGGTTGTATCACCAAAACCAAAACTTAATTCCCTAGACGCTTCTGCAAAACTCGAGAAGCTGCTATCGGAGGCACGAACCCTTTTTAGGAAACAAAAACTAATCGACGGACGCTCGAAATTGATCAAAGCCCTAGAGGTTGCCCCTGAAGATTATCGCCCGCACATGCTACTTGGAACTTACTACCTGGGAGAGGTTAGACACTTTGAGCTCGCTTCACGTTACATCAATAAAGCCGTGTCGTTATTTGAAATGCGATATGGCAGCGAGCTAGATGGCTCACTTGACACTAGTGTTTGGCAAGAACATGCCCATCTTCTTTATTTGCTTTCGGAATCTGAACTCAATTTAGATAATTATACGGCAGCGCTGCGCATACTTGACCGGTTTGGAAGCCGCTACTGGGATGACTGGTACCCTGGAACAAGATCCTGGGTATTGATGAAGCTCAAACGAATAGACGAAGCAATACGCATTTCACAGGCTGGTTTGCTACGTGGCGCTGAACCGGGACGCACCTACAATATTCTAGGCATTTTATTGTCGTTAAAAGAAAATCGAAAACTTTCCCTTGAAGCATTTGCACGAGCCATAAAAGCAGAATCTCTTCTAGGAGCACTTGGACAACCTGCAACTCCCCTAAATAACGCCGGGGAAGTATATCGTGAGCTTTTTTCAGACGATTTAGCAGAAGCTTCCTGGATTAAAGCACTGAGTATGTCAGATGGATGCGAACACATCTTGCCAAGCCTAAACCTTGCCATACTTTACATTGACGAGTTGCGCATACTACAAGCGGAGCGAGTTCTTAATGATTTCCAGGCATGCTTCGGAGCTAATACACTACAATCCGACACAGAGCATCGAGCGCTTTTAGCACTTGCCAGAGGAAGAATTGCCCTTCACAAGGGGGATATCGATGAAGCCATAAGCCATTTTGAGCGCGCTCTAGAAAAACGGCAGTGGTTTGGAAAAATTGGCACTAACGAAAACGACCTTCGGTTTGCCGCAACTATTTCCATGGCAAAAGGATTAGAGGCGAAGGCTTCTACCATAGAAGACCGTGTAAGCAGAAATATTACCGACCGATTACATGCCCTACTTGAAATCCCATGGCTCAAGCTATCGGCATGGTGGTACTACAAGCGCGCACGAGAAATTGCCCTTGACGAGCTCAGTAATTTCGAAGACCTCTCAATTCGACATACCGATACCATGCTAGAGTACCCGACCCTAGGAAGCGCGACTAAGGGTTTTCCTGTTCGCGGATTTCAAACAAGAATCAACCGCTTGCTAAAAAGTGATTCAAGACCTGCAGCACGTCTTTACTATGAAACCTTCCTAGCCACCAACTTGCTCGAACATGGAAAGATAACTCTCGCCATTGAACGTTTAAATCAAGTGCGACCGAAAATTCGCAAAATCGATCGTTTGCTTCGCGCTGAAGTATTAGCTCAACTAATCATTGCAAACGAGCATCTAGGAAATAGCTTTTGGCGCACTAAAACGAAAAACGAAACAGAACGCAACGGCAAAGACAAGGAGGAACTATTTTCCCTTCATCCATCGCACTTTCGACAATACGGCTTTACCCTTCCGGTCTCTGTAAAAACAAAGTCCACTACTAGTGCAGGGGCGCAACTAGTTCAGCAAATCAAAGAAGAATTGCTTAGCGAGCGCTTCGAGCAATATACACAATCGAACCAAATTGAAACTCAATACGAATTAGCAATAGTCGAATCATCCTCAGATGCTAGCACTAGCTCAGTCTCTATAGCATTGCGAGATAAGAGTAACGGACGAATGATTAACAACTCAACTAAGTCCATTGAGCACGACAAAGACCTAGATTTAGAAAAGCTACTTAACGGGTTTATTGACTCGACCTTTGCTCACAAGACAGACCCACCTCCTACGGCATTGCCTGAACTTGGGTTGTTGAAGTAAAGGGATTCACTAATGAACACCGTTGTTCCCTAACAAAGATACTGCTTCTTTTCCTTTGCAGCTTCTCGAACCTCTCCGGCGATAATTTCCTGAAGATACTCCAAGCGCTGCGATTCGCCGCAATCTTTCAGCTTAAAAATCGAAAATGGCTCCCATCCTGAGTTAGACAGTGCCCAGATAGTAAGAGCAGTTGCAGAGTCTTTCCTCTGTAGCTTTTCAAAAATGCCTACTAGAAAGTCAACAGAAGCAAGAAAATTCGGATGTTCATTGCCCAGCAGCTCTTTTTTCATGTCGAGTGCATGCTTGAACACCTCTATCGCTTCTTCGTAATGCTCATTCAAAAATAGCTCTCGAGCAGAGGTGTCAAGCTCTTCGAGTCTATCTAATTTCTCGCGCTTAGTTTCATCCATATCAACCATCTCACCTGTCTTTGATTCCGTAGTATACAAACTGTTATTGCCAAACAAGCCTAAACTGCATCACAAGAATACCTACGTATAGGGGAGCTTGCCAAAAACATGCTTCCCAGATTACTGTTAGCCCTAGCCTGGATTTCTCACTAAGCTTCGTTACGAGGAAGGTGAGAAGTCCAGGCTAGTGATAGACCCCTTGCGCAAATCCCTGGAGAAAAAGTGACTCTCGAGCAAAATAACCAACAAGAACAACACCTTACGAGCGATAAAGCACCTCAGCAGCTCATCGAAGAAGCCTGGGAGACGCTAACCACACTACGTGACTCGCTTGGACGTGTCATCAAAGGACGAGATGATACTATCAAGTTACTCGTTACGGGTCTTGTGGCGAATGGCCACGTATTGCTCGAGGACTACCCGGGTAGTGGGAAAACAACTCTCGCGAAAACTCTTGGATGTTCGGTAGATTGCTCCATTTCTGATAGTACTCACGAGTTTGGAATTCTCCCCTTTAGGCGCATACAGTTTACACCAGATTTACTGCCCTCTGATGTATTAGGCGTAAATGTTTTTGACCCCAAAAATGCCAGCTTTCGTTTTTTACAAGGTCCTATTTTTGCTCATGTTGTGCTTGCAGATGAGATTAATCGCACAGGGCCAAAGGTGCAGGCAGCTTTTCTAGAATGTATGGCAGAAAGGCAAGTTACTATAGACAATAAAACATATCCGCTTGATGATTTGTTCTTTGTCATTGGAACACAAAACCCTTTGGACCTAGCCGGAACATATCCCCTCCCCCTCGTTCAGCTCGATCGTTTCTTACTGCGCATTCCAATGAAGTATGTCGACTTTATGACAGAGCTCGACATACTAAAGAACATAGAATCAATTAGCGATAACAGCAAAAATGCTTCTCCAGTCATAAGCCGCACACAGGTCTTACGAGCACGCAAAGCTCTACACCATGTTCATATAGCCGAGCCTATCTTGGAAGCAATTGTGAACATTGTCCAAGAAACTCGTACGAGCCCACTACTGCAATTTGGCGCCTCTACTCGAGCTGCAATTATGTTTAAGTACGCCCTAGGAGCGTGGGCCCTAAACGAAAACAGAGACTACGTAAACGAAGATGACGTAAAGTGGATGGCTCCTTTTGTTTTACAACACAGGTTGAAATTTCACCCTGGAGCTGGAAATCCTGACGAGGCATTTGAGGACTTAATTAAGCCACACTTAGAGACACTCATTTCCTCCGGTATTAGGCGAACCGGGTAGTGCAATAGTGACTACAGCCTCTATTATTAACTCGAGAGACCCGAGTTTTTAACCTAATCAAATCGTGAAGCAAGAGCTAAAACCTTGGAACGATACGGGTCTGAACTTTCGAGTATGAATTTCTGAGAGCCGTTGCAACAATCATTTCTGATGGAGGTATCCCGTCTCTGATTGTTCGAATCCACGAGCCGAAAGAGCTCCAAACGAGCCTAGGATAAGTAACGTAAAGGATTTTAGGAATCTGTGAGTAATGTAGATACTATTGCGTATCCTTATCCTCAGTTCGTCGCGTTGCCCATAGCGTTTGTCATTACGGTGCTCGCGTTGTCAAAACAATTTAGCTGCCCCCGCCCCTAAAAACCCCACAACCCAGCGAAATTATTTTGACAACACTCCGCGCCTCCATGCCTGCTCACTATGGGGCATGCGCGACGAACTGAGGATAAGGATAAAACATCATTCAACTACGCCACCATATCAATATGGTTTCGCTTCGCGAGTAGGAATTTCTTAAGAATGGGGCTCCGCTCGGATCAGAGCAGGTGGCGCTGGAGGCGCAGTAGTTTGCGCGATAGCAAATGTTGAAAAGATATTACACAATAAAACACGCTATATAAATATAGTTAGACGCGGTACGATAAGAGTCCTTGGTTTCATCAGCCACTGCTTTGTAAACATGAAAATCATAAGGCAAACTTCATGCCAATAAACCATTACCTAGCTGGGGATGTGATTACCCAAAAGAATCAGGAACAACGAATTAGGGACGGTTCTTAATAAACAAGAACCGTCCCTAATTAAATTTTTTTATTGCTAATAATAACGGTGAAAGATATATTATTGTCACAATTTTTATGGTAAGGTCACCCTTGCTATTGCATTAATGACTTATCTCTAGCTCAGCGCACTATGAGCATTAATAGCTAAAACTGTTCCTTTACATACACACCACTGAGAAGTCAATTATCTCGGTTCCTTAGCTAGATGTATTATTCACTCTTTTGCTTCGAAGAGTTGTAAATCACAAGCTAAGGAACCGTGCGAAAGTACAGTTACGGTTTTTTAAATTACTTTGCTAACTCTGGGGTTCTCCCAGTTGTCCAGGAAAGGAGGTCGTTATGAAAAACGACTTGGGCTTGGTCACACTGGGGGGAGAAAGTTATAAAACCCCAGTGTTGACACAACAAAAACAGGGATCAATACCCTCCCCTGTTTTTGTTTTAGTACCCGGAGCCGAAACAGGTCGAACGTTCGATCCAGTGGTTGAACAGTTACACGACCTCCGCTATAGCACAATTGTCCTAAACTCGGGCTTCGGGTATGGGGTTTCTTATCTAAAAACCTTCTCGAGAACAGACAATCTCGATAGGATGTTAGATGAGCTTTTAAGTTTCCTACCACAAAAAGCTCGAATTATATTTATTGGACAATCCTACGGTTGTCCACTTTCGGTAAATATAGCGAATAAGATTCAGGACGAAGTTAACATAGCCGGAATGTTATGGCTAAATCCTTGCTTCGCCCTGAAGGGTTTATTTCCGAGCATATTGACATGGCCAATCCCATTGGCCATAGATCTCGCAAAGAGATCGAATATTGTGACCTCATTTTTCACAGAGAACAGTGGGGTTATAAAGAACCTTATCACATGTCTCGTTAAGTGTAGATTCCCAGGTGGAATACCACTGACGTTCTACCTGAAACGAGCAAAGGTTCGAGAAAAACGATTCGGACTAACAGAACATGATCTACTTAGAAGTCATGTTCTATGCCGCGTATGGCCACCGCAACTCATTGCAGAACTATACGCAGACATAGCAAGCGCAATGTATAAACTAGATGACTCACACTTGCCTTGTACGGTTCGAATTCTTTGGGGAGAACACGACGTCTTGGTAAGACCTCTACGCAATCTCCCTAAGCGCCTCGGAAGCAACTTTCAAGAACAAACCACCACTAACGCCGGACATTTCTTATCAAGAATCAAACCACAGTTGGTGGTAAAAGAGGTATTAAAGTTCATCTGACCCCTAATGCAGCAGACTGATTGGGTCAGATGAACTCTTTAAGGTTCATATTTTCGCACGTTTCTCGATAGAACTATGCAAATTTGGAATTTTTGTACAAGTTCCTAGCTGTCTGTTACTTGCACAATCTGATAGATACTTCCATTAAAATCAACAACATACAGCTCACCCGACTCATCTTCACCAAACGCACTAATAAAGAAATCTTCGTCTATCATCTCTGTTCTTGTCCACAAACCAGGAGCACCTTCAGAAAGCATCCAAATCTTAGCGGATGCAAAATCGCCGAACAAATATTTCCCAGTTAACGCCGGTATGTTACTTCCACGATAAACATATCCACCAATCACAGCTACCCCCTCGCCGTGTCCATACTCTGAGATAGGAAGCACAAGGCCATCCTGCTGGCAACCGACTGACGGTGAAAAACAGCTACGACCTTCCATAATTTTCCAACCATAGTTGCCACCTTTTTGAACAATATCTATTTCCTCTAATGCATTCTGCCCTACATCCCCAACAAATAATCGTCCATCACTACGGTCGAAAGAGAATCGCCACGGATTTCTAAACCCATACGCCCAGATCTCTGCTCTAGACTCACTATCTCCCACGAATGGATTATCGGGCGGAATAGCATACGGAATCGCACCATCGACATCAATTCGAAGTATTGACCCCAAAAGAGTTTGTCGATTTTGACCATTACCGAGAGGATCTCCCTGACCACCACCATCTCCCAAACTAATATAAAGAAAACCATCTGCTCCGAAATGAAGCTGACCACCATTGTGATTATTATTAGACTGAAAAACGCCTAAAATCACCCTAGCACTAGATGGATTTGCTAGATTTGGATCATTCTCATCAGCCAGATACTCAGCGACTACAGTATCTCCGTTGATATCTGTGTAATCTACAAAAAAACGACCATTCGAAGAAAAGTTAGGATGAAACACTAAACCAAGTAGACCCCGTTCACTTTCAACGCTCACAAGACTTGAAATGTCTAAAAACGGCGCAGAGAGCACCGTATTACCATCAATGATCTTTATCTTACCACCCTTTTCCACAACAAAAAGCCTATCCGATCTATCTCCAGCATTAGTCATATATAGCGGAGCGGAAAATCCTTGAGCAACAAGGCGAAGTCCTAACTCTAGCACTTGCTCAGGGGCAATCTCTCCTAACTGAAATGGCATAATATATCCAATTCCCCCATCTTGATGAGGAAAAACACGCCACAACTCCGATAAATTCTGTCCATTCGTACTACCCGAGCCTATAACAACAGAAGCTATAACATCGGGGGTAAAGAATGCGTGAAGTCCGACGTCGGCACTAGCAGAGGGAAGAAGCAATTGTTCTGTCTGCCCTACACTTACACCATCTGATCCAAAAAGACGCAGCATAGATGTATTCTGCTCAGTGGATGCATTCGTCGTTTTTAACCAGTTAGCCACCCCAAGATACGTATTTACTGGTGCAACCAGGGTTTTGCCATCAGCTGTGCTAAGCTTTAGTGCGGTAGTAGCCGCTGCCCATTCAACCTTATTGGGAATATTTCTCAAATGCCCGTACATTACGCTCTGCGCTACAATACTACGCGATTGCCCTACGCCACACGTAAGGCGCAAGTGAGCAAAAGAATCATCACCAATCACGGAATTAACCAAAAAATGCGCCTGGCTATAAGGGGAAATGCGAAAGTTCTCTGTTGCGAGTTTTAAACCCGCACTAGACAAAACCTCAACCACGACATCGACAGTAGTAGCTTCGGTATTTGCAATCTCAACCCAATTTGTAGCTGGTCCAATGGTAGACACAAATAACCGTGTTTCATTACAAACCTGCCTTTGCGCGTCTAATGCAAAAGCGAACCGAAGCTCTCCCTGGTTATCCCCATAACGAGTTAGAAACGCTCCGTAAGGTGCGTCTGAGTCTGTCGGAACTATTCGGTAAAGCCCAACATTGCGCCCTTGGTTCTCAGAAAACTCGTGTCCCAACCCAATATCACGCCTTGCTCCTGGAGCTAGATTAGTAAATGACAATGTCCCTTTAGAAGAGCCATCAATACCATATAGCTCAATTACGGCACTAAACTCACTACTTCCTAAATTGTATACAGTGAGCCAATTTGGCACTGGCGCCGAAGTAACATCCGGATTCATAGAATTAAAAATACCTGCACTCTCTCCCGTAAGCGCAACAAGCTCAGTCTGAGAAGTTGTTCTTTGAGAAAAGGCATAATCTATAGCTTTCTTAGCACCAGAAGGGCTAAATCTATAGATAGCCGTAGAACAATTCAGTTTACCACCAAGTGCTTGGTCGAAACCCGACAATAAGTCGACGGTGTAAGTTCCGATATTCTGCACAATATCGAAACTATTTAAATTCGCGTGATATGTGCCAAATGCCGGAATAACAAAAGATAGCAATCCAACGGTTTCCCCCGCCGCATCCATTACTGTAACACCAATACCCACATCTCGGCCGTTGTGATTACTACACTCTACAATATTAGTATGTCCATTATAACCATTCCACGCACCGATGAGAGGCAAAGGGTTACTAACTATTTGTGCGTTCACATCGAATGCAACAAACACAATAACACTTACGCAAAAAGCACAATTCTTAAGCAGTTCACATGTTTTCTTCATAATATAACTTAGATAACATCGGGTTTTACGGGCAGGGACAAGAAGACCTCAAGCCCTATCTAATAGAATACCACAAATTTGTTTGACTTGCCGACAAGATCCGGTTACACAGTAGCATAGATATTATCATATTTAGCATAACCACTGGTATAAATTGAATAAATATTGATTATCCTGATTTTCCTCATCATTGCGAGCGCAACGAAGCTATGCGCTCTTGTGGAGAAAGTAGTTGTGCTAGATAAGTTTCAGTGACTTTTTAAGCCAAGCCCTGGGACGACTTGTGGTAACAGTAGGAACATTTTGCTAGTTATGCACTAACGAGACAAACCAGTGAACAATAAGAACTGTATAAAATGTGACTGCCCTTTCCAAATCACTGATAGTGACCTTGCGTACTATGAAAAAATATCTCCTGTTTTTTGCAATAAGCGATTTTCTATACCGCAACCAACCCATTGCCCTGAGTGCCGTCATAAGCGACGGCTTGCGTGGCGTAATGAGCGGTGCCTCTATCACCGGTCGTGCGATTTATCAGATGAAAGTATAATTTCCATTTACTCACCGGATAAGCCTCTTACGGTATATGATTACGAACAGTGGTGGAGTGACCGCTACAAGCCACTAGATTATGGACGCGATGTTGATTTGTCACGATCGTTTCTAGAACAAGTTATGGAACTATTCAATGACGTTCCACACATGGCATTAACCGGTTCCAATAACGAAAACTGTCCGTACTGTCATCTCATTGCCAATTGCAAAAATTGCTACCTCATTGTAGAGAGCAGCAATAATGAGGATTGTTATTATGGTTATTGGTTACAGAAATGTCTCGGCTGTTGCGACACGTCTTTTTCCCACGAATGCCAATACTGCTACGAAGTAGATAATTGCTATGGATGCTATAACCTTAAGTGGTCAAAGGACTGCACAAATTGCCACGACAGCTACTTTCTGGACAGTTGCAAAGGATGTAAAAACTGCCTATTTAGCATAAACTTAGCGCAAAAGGAATACTGTATCTTTAACGAGCAATATTCTAAAGAAGATTACGATAATTTTTTATCACAAATCAATTTTGGAACATTCGATGACCTAACACTCTGGGAGCAAAAATATAAACAATTTATTTCATCGCAGCCCAGAAAATACGCTCGGATTTTACACTCCGAAAATTGCACAGGTGATTACATTATTTCTAGCAGGAATTGCGAACAGTGTTTCCATGCTCATGATGCCGAGTTTTGCAAATACGCTGAGCATGTATGGCGAGATTCAAAATATAACATGGATGTAAGCACTGCTGGGCGCAATGCTGAGCTGATATATGAAGCTATTAATGTTGGCATCTCTGCGTATAATGTTCAATTCTCTACACAGTGTTGGAGTTCTTGCAACATGCAGTATTGTCATAATTGTTTTAATTCTAAGCACTGCTTTGGTTGTGTTGGACTTAAGAGAAATAGTTATTGTATTTTGAATCAACAATATACAAAAGAAGAATACGATGTTCTGGTTTCGCAAATAGTAGAGCTTATGCTTGATGCAGGAGATTACGGTGAGTTTTTTCCAATCGAGTTATCTCCTTTTTGCTACAATGAAACACCAGCCTGCGAACAATTTCCGCTTGAAAAGGAGACTGCACTCACTAATAATTATTCCTGGAAAGATAAGGATACAAAAGATTATCTCAAGCAGACAACGAAGATGCCAAATAATATTGCTGATATTGATAATTCGTCGACTAAGCAGGTCCTGGCATGTAACTCGTGTCAAAAAAACTACAAGCTAATGGGCAAAGAGCTTAACTATTATCAAACAATGAATATTGCAGCTCCCCGATTGTGCCCAACTTGTAGACACCTCGCTCGCATGAATCAGAGAGGACCAAACAAACTTTGGCATGGCAAGTGCATTAAGTGCGAACAAGAGGTCGAAACGTCATACGACCCAAAACAACAAAAAAACATTCACTGCAAAAAGTGTTATTTAACTGAGATGTATTAAGCATGCGATGGCCTGAGCAGAAGTTCTACAAACACTAATCCTTGCTCAACAATGTTTGGGTAGATCCTGAACACAACGAAAACCTACATATGGGTATGTCTTATTACTCCAGACAGCCCATCGTGCAATTCTTCCCTCAGAATCAATACATTCATGTTGATAGGAACCACCAAAAACCCATACTTGCTCTTCCTCATAAGGAGTATTGTTCCCAGATAGCTCTGTCCATTCCCATACATTACCAATAAGGTCCATGCATCCCACATCATTCGCACCTTCTAGATATCTGTCCACCTCCGAGGTCGTATTAACTTCCGTCCTTGGCTCGTGACAAAGATTTGGGTCATACCTATCTCCCCAGGGATATTTTCTAGCATCAGGATAGCGAACAATTAACTCCCACTCCTCACTAGTTGGTAATCTACACCCTCTCCATTCTGCATATTCTCTGGCTTGTGAAAGTTTTAATCCTACTACTGGATGCTTCCCCATACCTTGAGGTGGCTTGTTTCCCATCCAGTAGGCAGGCGATATACTCTTTCCATCAGAAAGATACTCGGCATATTTGTCATTCGTTACTTCAAATTTATCTACAAGCAAATCGGGTGTGCTTATTATTCCACCGTATAATGATTCCATTTCCACCGAAGGAACATGTATCATTGCTCTAGAAGCAGCAATTCTAGACTCTTCGCTAGGGTTACTTTTCTTAGAGCCAACATTCTTATGGGTTTTAGTCTCGGAATTATATTCTATGGTTGCTGACTTGTCTTCGTGGACACTAGAGATAAACTGCTTATTGGTCTCTTCAGGCTCTTTTTCAGTGGGCATATCTAACATAGGCTTGACTGGCGAATCAGAGAGTGACTTTACTGCATCAAGCTCTGGAAGTTGCTCGAGGAAATTATCATCTCTATCTTGTTCAGTAAAAAGATCTCCTGAAATTTCATCTTTTTTACTCTGATTTTCCACTTGCTCAAACTCAGAATTATCCTTACTTTTTAGCTCCCTTGCCTCGGGCTCAGTCTCTTCTTCTATTTCAGCATTCAAAACAATTGTTTCAATTTGGTCTAGATAAATCCTAACACTTTTTTTCAGCAAAGCTGATATTCTCAGCAAATCATCCTGTTTGATAAGCGATATTTTTTCGGGAGTAAACATCTCTCCTGCAGCAATTTCGATCATCGCTTTTGAATTTCTATCATGTGCGTGAACTTGAAAACATGGATACTCCGGCTCTTCTACAAAGCTATCATGAAGTCGTACAACAAGCCGAGGCCAGCCTTGCCAATCGTCAAAATCAAGAGAAAAATGAAAGCGGTCTCCTAGGTCAGTACGCGAAACTTTAATCAGAGAACGTCTTATGTTCATCATTGTCTCAAGTAGTAGAGACTGTCTTTGTTTTGTCGCTTGTTCAGCTATATCGTCAGCTGCCTTGCGCTCTGTCTTTTTGCGGAGCATGCGAGTTGCGAATGCACCAACGGTAGCTGTTAAATCCGCAATGGGAAACGAAGATGACGTCTCATGCTGCTCACTGGCAGTTGACGTCTGATTCCCTGTCATAATTCCGTTATGCCGAGATTTTTGTGAATCCATGAACTTTCATTATTGACAATAAGCGTAACAACTACAAAACTCACTGTGTTTACCTAATATCGGTTAACAATGAATACAGCTTTATAATAGTAACCCACTCACGCTATTGTTACTGATTTGAGTCGGTAGTTAGCGTTTTTATTCAATAAAATCCTGCTGAGATTGTATTTTTTCATAGTCGTTATACCCGTAACAACGTTTACTTACTCTGCGCGTAACATCAACTTTTGAGAATATCTTCCGTTTGCACCCATTGACTGAAGCGTTTGTTCCGTAACCTATTCAGTACCGGCAAGGAGATTTTGCTGTGCTGTGGTGGTGCGGGGGGCAAGGGGCACAGCAAAATCTCCTTGGAAGGGCAATTCATGTAGGAACTTTAGCGTAAGGCAATGGGTGCAAACGGAAGATATTCTCCTTATGTCATTAACATTCTAGAGAGACAAAAGAACACACAACCTACCACCGAAGCAACATCGCACCCCATGTCACCCCACCACCAAATGCACTGAGCAGCACAAGGTCGCCCTTTTTCAAAGTTCCCTTAGACACACTTTCTGCTAGCAAAATAGGGAGACTCGCGGCACTTGTATTTCCGTAACGCTCCACGTTCATCAAGACCTTCTCTTCCGGCACCTTTAGTTGCTTTGCCATTGAAAGCAAAATGCGCTTGTTTGCCTGATGAGAAACAAAATAATCAACATCCTCTAGATTGACATTAAATTGTGCGAGCACGTTGACGTTGACTTCAACTAAATTTCTGACAGCAAGCTTAAAAATCTCACGCCCCGACATAGTCAAGAAGTGCTCACTTCCCGCTAGACTCTCCGGGGTCACCTGCTTTGCTGTGCCAGAACGCACGCAGAGCAATTCCGCACATGAGCCATCAGAATGAAGCTCGCTACCATAAATACCACGTGTGACAGAAGTGTTTCCAACAATACCACTGCCACTGACAAATGCAGCTTGGCCTAAAGCAGAACTATCATGCGCCGAGAGCACAACCGCCCCTGCCCCATCACCAAACAATACACAAGTAGTTCGGTCATCTGGATTAATAATACGGCTGTATAACTCTGCGCCAACTACAAGCACATTGCGGCACTTACCAGTAGCAATAAGGGAGTCCGCCATCACAAGCGCATAAACAAAACCCGAACAAACAGCATTTATATCAAATGCAAATCCATTCTTAATGCCAAGCTTGCCCTGAAGAATACACGCGGTGCTCGGGAAGATATAATCGGGAGTTACGGTCGCACAAACAATACCATCTATATCATCAAGGGTTAGCCCAGCAGATTTAACAGCCTCAAGACACGCTGGTTCGGCAAGGGAACTCGCACTAACTTCCGCACCCGCCCAACGCCGCTGCTTAATCCCAGTTCGGTCGCAAATCCACTCATCACTAGTTTCTAAATAAGACTCAAAATGCGAGTTCGGAACCACCCTCTCCGGAACATTCATCCCTACGCCGGATATATAACTAACTACCCGAACCTCAAGTCCATTATTCTCTCTACTGCTTAAAGCTGCTTGCTTCAAAGGACTAAACTCTTTTGATAACTACAGTGGCGTTTGTCCCACCAAAACCAAAAGAATTCGACATTGCAACTTCGACCGAAGATTCACGAGCTTCATTGGCAACGTAATCAAGATCACAATCGATGTCAGGGTTATCTAAATTCATAGTCGGCGGAACAATATTAGTCTTTATAGCCATCGCACAATAAATAGCCTCCACACCACCTGCTGCTCCTAATAAATGACCCGTCATTGATTTTGTCGAACTCACTAACAATCCATTATTTGCATAATCACCAAAAACACCCTTAATCGCTCTTGTTTCCGCTGGATCGTTCACCGGAGTAGAAGTTCCATGCGCATTGATATAACTGACTTCTTCTGGCGATATGCCCGCACATTTCATAGCATCCGCCATACAGTTGCGAGCTCCAGCCCCGTCTTCTGCAGGCGCGGTAATATGAAACGCATCACACGAAAAACCATATCCAATAACTTCCGCGTAAATGTTCGCACCTCTCTTCTTAGCGCTCTCATACTCCTCTAGCACTAAAACCCCAGCTCCTTCTCCAATCACAAAACCATCGCGATCCCTATCAAACGGCCGACTAGCCTTTCCTGGTTCATCATTGCGCGTTGAAAGTGCTCTCATCCGCCCAAAACCAGCGACAGAAAGCGGCGTAATACCAGCTTCCGCACCACCAGCCAAAACTACATCCTGAAGTCCATCGCGAATCATCCGATACCCTTCGCCTAGGGCATGAGTACCTGAGGCACAGGCACTCGTCACTGTGTAATTGACACCTCTTAAATTGTTTTTGATCGCTATATTGCCTGGACCAAGATTGCTGATCATCCTTGGAATTAGAAAAGGGGATACCTTCCGAGGGCCCCCTGATATCAACTCGTTATGATTGTCCTCAAGTGTCAACAAGCCCCCAATCCCCACACCGAGAATCGAACCCATACGCGCTGGTTCATATCCATGCCCCTCTAAGCCAGAATCAGCCCAAGCCTCATTCGCAGCTACCATAGCTAAAACAGAATAGCGGTCATAACGTTTTAGTTCATTTCGCGAAAATACAGTCGCAGAGTCAAACCCCCTCACCTCACCAGCAATGCGGCTAGGATAATTCGATACATCAAAAGCACCGATAGGTCCTACTCCTATTTGACCACTAGTTATACTTTCCCAGTTGGTTTTTAAATCGTGACCAACAGGTGAAATGATGCCAAGACCTGAAATAACAACTCTTCGTTCGCCCATAATTATCTAACTCTTGTTCCCAAGGGTTTGCTCAACTACCTGCTTTACAACACTAAGACCAGCGGGTCTTGTCTCACTAAATGATAAGGCACTGATGCTAGCAAAGATATGCTCGAAAGACAAAGTATCTCGAGGCAAGCGCCGCAGGATATACTCTAAACAATACTCCGAAATTTTCAGATTTTTCCTCTCAAGTAATGACTGCAGCAGTGGCCTCAGCTCCTCTTCTCTCGGAAACTTCACTTCCACAATCTCACCCGCTAGTAACCGACTCTGAACATGAGGATTTGATGATACGTCCTTGCTTGCACCACTAGCTTCAATCAATAATAGCCCCCCGGTACTTCGCAAACATTCGTAATCAGCCACAAACGCGCTGGCCCAAGAAGACCCACTACAATCATCGGGTTCCTCTGCTATCCTCACATAAGAAATCATATCCTCTGACATACCTAAAGACACGGCTTTCTCACACGCGCCCATCAATATATGAGTCTTACCAGTTCCAGGAAGACCAAATAGAAATACTGATTTAAAGGCCGAAGGATCACCAGCTAGCTCGGTAATGACGCGCTCAAGACAAGATAATGCCTTCACGACG
Organism: Phascolosoma agassizii; assembly: GCA_035593235.1. NCBI lineage: Eukaryota > Metazoa > Annelida > Sipuncula > Phascolosomatiformes > Phascolosomatidae > Phascolosoma > Phascolosoma agassizii. The sequence goes on along the minus strand of JAVJHY012265952.1, from coordinate 79,033 downwards.
CCACTATGCCCGACAAAATAGCTAAGGGAGTAAGGACAAGGTGGTTCTAAGCTAAACGCAAGCTGCTTTGCAGAAATATTCATAATCAGTATCAATTCACGCTTTTGTTACCGATTTGGTTCGGTAATTAGCGTCTTTATATATCAAAAGCCCCCTAAGAGGGCCTTTTTAGAAAAGAAAATCACATTAACACCCGTAAACAATCTCCCTATTGTCAAAGACAGGGGAGCGCAAAATTTTTGCACCTAGAGATTCAAATTTTTCTATTAGAGACTGATATCCTCGATCCAAGTGATGAATTTCGTAAACCTTGGAAAACCCACTAGATGCAAGTCCCATTAAGACCATACCAGCAGCAGCTCGGATGTCTAAACCAGCGACAGCGGCACCATGTAACTTTTCAACACCACGAATCTCAGCCACACATCCGTTCACTTCAATTTGAGCGCCAAATCTACGATACTCTGCAACGTGCCCAAAGCGATTATCAAACACCGTCTCCGTAATGCTACTAACTCCTGTAGCCGAAGTCATTGCTGCCATAAGTAAAGGTTGTACATCTGTAGCTAAACCAGGACACGGAGCGGTTGAAAAAGAAGTGGCGCCCAAGCACCCACTGGACGACACTGTTACAGAACCACCCTTGCACTCTACACAACAGCCAGCACTCTGGAGAACTTCAAGCGTTGCGCGCAACACTCCAGGTTGCAATCCTTCGACACAAACACTTCCACCAGTCATCGCTCCTGCAATTAAATATGTTGCCGCTTCTATCCTATCACCCACAACTTCCGTCTCAGCACCACCTAGACTTTCACGCCCCAAAATTCTAATAACAGAGGTACCAGCGCCTTCGACAACAGCACCCATCTGAGTAATATATTGAGCTAGCGCTACCACTTCAGGCTCTCTAGCGGCACCTTTAAGAATTGTCTCGCCTGGAACCAGAGCCGCTGTCATCATTAAATGATGAGTTGCACCAACAGATGGAAAATCCAAAGATATTTCCTGGGGACTCAGCCCACCTGGCGCCGTCGCAACGACAACTCCATGTCGATACCGAACATCAGCGCCCATTTTAACCAGTCCCCTGAGATGAAGATCAACTGGTCGTGCTCCAATCGCATCTCCTCCGGGCAATGCAACATGAGCTTCTCCAACTCTTGCTAGCAAGGGGCCTAGAACCCAAAAAGACGCTCGCAAAGACTTTACCAATCCATGAGGCGCTTCTTTACTTTTGACACTATGTGTTTTTATAACAACGGTATTGCCACTATACTCAACCTCTGCCCCAAAACACCGAAGCATACGAAGGATTACACTTATATCCTCAAGGTTAGGAACATTTTTGAGAATGCACTTCTCTCGAGTAAGTAAAGTAGAAATCAAAAGTGGCAAAGCTGCGTTCTTCGCACCAGATATGCGAACAGTTCCACGCAAACAACTTCGCCCTTCAATGGAAAGATATTCAGACACAAAAAACTAAGCCCCGCCTTTATAACCTGGCTTCTATCACTCGTACAATCCCCCGCAGATCACGGTAAAATTTAATACCAAAAAATCCGGCCGCACAGAGCGCACACTCTACCTCAGATTGCTGTCCATAGCCAATTTCTAGCAGAAAAATACTGCTGTTTTCTGAGCCCTCAGCTACTTGCTCGATTAATCTCGCAATGACATCCAACCCCTTCGGTCCCGCCCTTAGTGCCATCTTAGGTTCAAATCGAGCTACATTGGCGCATAGCTCTTCTGAATCGGCGACATATGGTGGATTGCTAACTATTACATCTAGCTGATATTGCTGGCCACTAGAAACCGCTGCTAAAAGATCTGACTGCACGAATTCCACACTAGATTCAAGCCCCATTCTCTTAGCATTGACCCGAGCGACCGACAACGCCTCCTCTGAAATATCTACTGCTATCGCCCTTGCTCGCTTCAAAAATCCTTCCCCAAACCGAGACCTTAACTCAGCAAGAACCGAAAGAATAATCGCCCCACTACCAGTGCCAATATCTACAATCCGAAATGATGCTAAATCTGAGCTAAACAATTCCACAGTTCTTTCGACCAACAACTCAGTCTCTGGCCTCGGAATAAGCACTTTATTGCTAACGACAAACTCTCTAGAATAAAACTCAACAGAACCAAGGATATACGCTAGCGGCTCACATAATTGACGACGGCTGAGCAACTGCAAAAATTCACACTCCTGCTCTTTTGAAACAACACGCTCAGGCCAAATCACAAGCGCAGAAACATCACATGTCAATACACTCGCCAACAATAAATCAACCTCAAGTGCTAGAATCTCTGGAGGAACACCTATAGAATGAATCAACTCTTCTAGTTGAATCCGACCAATCTTGCGAAGTTCAGCAACGTGCACAACTTTAACTCTACTCTACTCCCTTGAGAGATTCGGCACGAAAATGTGCATTCAGAGGATCGATAATAGGATCTAAATCTCCCATCATTACGGCATCGATCTGATAAAGTGTTAAATTAATCCTATGCTCTGAGACTCTTCCCTGAGGGAAATTATAAGTTCGTATTCTCTCAGAACGTTCTGCTGTGCCAATTTGAGACCTTCTATCATCTCTTCGTTCTTCGTGCTGAGCAGCTTCTTTCATGTCTAATAGTCGAGAGCGAAGCACAGTAAGAGCTCGATTTTTGTTCTTAAGCTGAGACTTCTGGTCCTGACAAATAACAACCAAACCAGTAGGGATATGTGTCACACGCACAGCGGAATCTGTAGTATTAACACTTTGCCCACCTGGGCCTGAAGCTCTAAAAACATCTATTCTCAAATCTGAATCCTGAATATCAATCTCAACCTCTTCAGCCTCAGGCAAAACTGCTACCGTAATCGTAGAAGTGTGAATCCTACCTTGTGTTTCTGTCTGGGGAACACGCTGTACTCTGTGCACTCCACGTTCGTATTTTAAACGACTAAAAGCTCCCTTTCCCTCAATCCTAGCTATCACCTCCTTTAATCCACCTACAGATGATGCCGACACTCCAAGAATCTCCACCTTCCAGCGACGCTTTTCAGCATATCGTCCATATGACCCAAAAAGGTCCCTTACAAATAAGGCTGCTTCATCACCGCCTGTCCCAGCTCGGATTTCAAGAATTACATTCTTTTCGTCATTGGGATCCTTAGGCAATAGCAACACGATTAACTCCGCATGCAACTGCTCTTTAGTTTTCTTTAAATGAGAGACTTCCTCAATAGCCATTTCGCGAAGTTCCAAGTCATCAGTTTCCTTAATAAGCTGATGATTCTCCTCAAGCTCGTTACTCACATCTCGCCATTTCCCAAAACACTTAACGATAGGATCTAGTTCAGCATGCTCCTTGGAATAGACTAGATACTTCTCTCTATCCGCAATAATCTCTTGACTGACCAGTAGGTCCGTAAGTTCTTGATATCTACTCTCTAAAGCTTCCAATTTTTCAAGCATCAACATTCCTCTAGATACGCTCGTCGCAAATAATAATTTCTAATGAGCATCCAGCAGCGCATCGCCAGGTCCAGCTGGAGTACAATAAAAAAAACAGGACAAATCCATTCGTGATGGGTATACTTATTCTTTCTCGTTGGAAAAAATTAATCATGCTAAAAAGCACAACTTCAAAGCTCCCTTACTTCGCTGCAGCCATCCTTCTAATTGCGCTTATTGCAATAACCAGTTCCTTCCTAAACAACAACCATACCACAGCGCCAGAGAGTGCTCTTTCTGGCGCCCTGGAAATGACAGCAAAAAACGATTTCGCTAAAGCTATTCCCCTACTAGAAACTAGCGCAAAAGATGCAAAAATAAAACATTGGGCGAATCTTATACATGGAAAAATCCTCGAAGAGCAAGGAAACTACCGAGAAGCCGTAGATCTATATAAAAAGATCCCCTCAAACACAGCCGCATCACTAGACATGAGAGTCGCACTTGTTCGGCTACTTTACAAGCATTCTAAATCAACACTGGACACGGAACTAAATACATTAGAGAGCGACATCACAAAAGCCAGAAGAACAGACCTCATGCCAGAGCTCTTCTACCTACGCGCGAAAACCAGGGAAAACATAGGAAACGAGAACAAAGACTCCAAACAGATTCAATCAGCACTAGACGCTTATACTTTGGTGCGACGAAAATATCCTGCTTCACCCTTTGCCAAACTAGCACGAGAGGCTACTAACACACTGCTTAAAGATAACCCCTCAGTCGCTCAATCTCTAGACTTTAACACAAAACTTGAACAATCAAACCTCCTTCTCAAAGAAAACCAGCCCCTTTTGGCACTCGAAACTGTGCAAAATTTGAAGCAAGAGCTTCCAGAAATGAGTAAACACTTCTTTGAACTACTATTTGTTGAGCAACGCGCACTTGACAAACTTCATCGCGAAGAAGAGGCCAAGCATTTACTTCTAACAATTAGCGCAGATGGAAATCTCGAAACCGCAGATAAAGCTATTCTTCAAATTGCAAAAAACTCCTGGAATGTAAATGACAATCAGCGAGCATTAAAATTTATTGATAGCCTGAGTACCCGTTTTCCAAATAGTAGCTCGATAGAAAAAGCACACTATATAAAAGCTCGTATCCTTGAAGAAGTGCACCAATATTCAGAAGCGAAGCATATATACTTAGACATCCACAAAACGGCAACTGACAAAACTCGCGCGCTCATCGCTCTTACGCGCGTTGCATGGCTCTATTTGAGAAACGAAAGTTATATTTTTGCAGCAAAGAGTTTCAAAACTATCCATTCTGAGACAAAAGAACTCATTGAAAACCTCCGTGCAGTAAGCCAAGCCAATATCAGCAATGAAAAAATAAGCAAAGACCTTAACACGCTAGAAAAACTCTTAAAGCATTCTATATTTTGGTACGCATTTTCTTTGAACAAGCTAGACGAGACATCTCTAAAAGACATCGGGGTCAAGCAATCCACCTCAGAAGATGCATTCAAATCACTAGTTGGCACTAGCCATTTTGGTTACTATAGCCTGCTTGCTCAAAACGCTCTTAGTAACGAAACGTCTCCCTCCACTCCCGACTATTCCACAAAAGAAATGGAGCTAAGTAGGAAACCCTGCACCATCCCTATTCCGGTATATCTAGAAACCACACTAAAGAAACTCAAAAGTTCTAATGCACACGATTTCGCACGTCATGAAATCAATTGGTATTTTTCAAAGCATTTAAAAACACGAGATAACGAGCAGTTTGAACAAAGACTTTTACGAAAAGTGCAGTTGATCGCTACCCGCACGAACTTATACAATACTTACACAACTCCAAAGAACACCATTAGAGAGGCAGCTCGCGTATTCAAACTCGATAAGAGAACCCTTGATAAGGATGCTCGACTGGCTTTATGCCTGAATTTTCTGAATACGGTTCGGCATCCAATGCCATATTTAGAGTATTTCAAATCAGCATCAAGCAAGTTTGAAGTACCACTGGCTCTCTTACTAGCCATAACGAGAACAGAGAGTCATTTTGACCCGTTTGCTGTATCAACATCTGGAGCAATCGGACTCATGCAACTTATGCCAAAAACAGCAAAATCAGAAGGACTGCAAAAGGGGCAAGAACTACACGACCCACGCACTAATATTACTATTGGTGCTAAACATCTTTCGCGGCTAATGTCTTACTACGACGGAAATAAAACACTCACAATTGCAGCCTATAACGCTGGACGATCTGCGGTTAATCGTTGGCGCTCTCAAGTGCCCTCATCAAACAAGCTAATATGGACAGAACTTATTGGCTACCCTGAGACCAAAAACTACGTCAAGAAAGTTTTACTTGCAGAACATTTCTACAAAAAAAAGACAATTCGACCGTAGCCTACCTTTAAGTTTTCACCTTTTGTTTGCGGCACTGAATCGTGACACGACGGTTCTGCCTACGTCCCTTAGCCGTGGCGTTACTGCCTACCGGTTGAGCACTTCCAGCAGTTGCGGCAATTGCTTTACCTTTAAATCCATTATCACGCAAGATCTTTAAAATACCTTCAGCTCTCTGCTTACCCAATGACATATTCACTTCATTCAAGCCACGTGAGTCACTGTGCCCGACCAAAACGACTCGTCCCTGACAAGCCTCCAGCAAACGTAATATCTCGGGCATTTTTGATTTTCCGATCTTAACTGGCACAGTATTGTCACTGTAAAAAATAGCGGGAAAAATTAATTCGGTGCCGACTTTGAATTCTACAGCTGTTTTTGCACGGCTGCCACGCTCGACACCTAAGCTCGGCTTACCCTTCAAAGCTACACTGGGTGCCGACGAGGTCGACTTAGATTTATCATCGGGTAAAGGCAATTTTCTCGCAACTTCAACCACCGAGGGTGCGCCAACAACCCTCCTCCTTTTTTCGCTCTTGGTCGTTTGAGATTTAACTACCGGTTTCGGCTTCGTCCTCACTGTTGTCTCAATATGCGACGAAGATGACTGAACTGTAGCGTCATCGTTTTGCTCCCCTAAGCTTGCGACAACAATTCCTTTATGTCCTATGCCACCGTCAGACCTATCGACAACGTCACTTTGATTTTCCCTACCAGTTGTAATTACAGCAACAATCACCAATAAAATCAATGCCGGAACAAACAAAATTGAAAAGAGATTACCTATCGCGGCTCGTCGTTCAGTGAACGTTTTTTCTGTAGAGTATTCTTTAGCCATACTCACCCATTGCTTCCTTTTACGAGTTTAGCAAGAGACAAAAGAGGCGCATTTACTTTACTTCCCACTGCCGTAACTAAAACCTCCTGTACGTTCAAAACATATATGCTCGAGTTTTCACTGACAGACACCCACTCCCTCACTTCACCAAAACCCAATAAATTCCCAATTTCAGCGATATGATCTTTGCCCAAAAGAGCAACAGCTGCAGCAGTCTGCCCATCAATGTCTCCATGCTCCTCCACAACATTCCCATTTAGGTCCGAGCAAACAACACCCGATACATTATCTCCCGCGTTAAGTATATTACCAAGCTGACTCATGCTCGTTTCCTCAATTTGATTCACCTCATCTATTTTATGAGCTACTCCCTTCTGGTCTTTAACTGGCATCGCTCCGGGAAATTTGATTAGGTTATCATTACCCTCTTCCTCTGGCACCGAAGCCACAGAGCTTTTTGTTACAACAACTGTTTTTTTTGCCGACTCCCCGCTTTTCCTCTTTGCTCCGACCAAAAAAGTCGAAGACACGAATCCTCTAGTCACATCTATGGACTTCCCAGCATACGAAAAACCTGAACTCCAATCTCCCTGCTCATCCAGCTTACCCATCGCTCGAAAAATAGCCTCATTCAGAGGAATACATGTCATCGACTCACTTGGTGTCAAGAATACTCGGTGCTCTTGGCACCAAGTATTGGGAATTGGAATTAACTCAACTAATGCCTCGAGCCCAACGTTGTCAGCCGTCTCAGCATGGATAAGCATTCCATTATCAATATAAATACGACCATACCATCCGACATCAGAAATTACGGATAACATGATTCGCCCTTTACCTTTAACAGAAGCCCACAGAATCTTCAGCAACGAGGTTGGACGATATTGACACGCTTCTCCCTTAACAAGAGAAACAAGTTCAGCCTCTGGCACCATACGAGAATCTGGCTTAGACATAAGTAAAATTGCTCCCTGCTGGCGAAAGAGCTCTATTTCATGCGGCGTAGCATCCTTATCCACAATAACAACAAGAGGCGGACTCCATACATAAGTAAGACTAAACTGAGACGACAAACTAGTGCCCGCAACAGCAGGATCGGAAACATAAGCTAAAACAAATGAGACTTTATTATTAGCAATAACATTCTTAGCTTCACCAGCCGAGGTTACCCGAAGAACTTTAAACCTATATCCACGCTGCGAGTAAAACGCTTTTATCGAAGCTGCTATTTGCTCATCATCACCAAGGTAAAGACACGACACGACTGCTGACTGATCCTCTACCACATTACGATCCTGCATCGATTGCTTCTTTCTTTTCATCCCTATATCGATCGATCTCCAAGAACTGCTGCCATAAACTCCTGCCTATGTAATGCGTCTGGCAAGTAATGCGATAAAGCCTGTAAAAGATCTCCAACCTGCCCAACACGCAAGGTTCGTGGCGTTACTCCCATCACCTCAAACTCCTGGCGCACCAGCTCTAGAGCATCTGTACCGAAATAATGAATACACGTTTTTAGTAAATGATTGACCAATGCTTCTCCAACAGCATCCTTAGGGATTTGCCCATTGTCAAACATATCCAAAGCTATTCGGGAGGGACTCATCCTCCTGCCTCGAGCAGCAGGCCTTGGCGGCACACTTTGCGTCAAATCACGTTCACCACCAGCCGCAATTGGGGCCTGAGGCACAGGTCCTAGTGCAGCAGAAGGCGAAGCAAATGGCTGTGCTGCTTTTCCTAACTTAATGCACGCTGCATTAAGCGCAACATTAACAAGTGAGACATTCATAGCTTTGTCAAGTAAAGCAACAAAAAAAACACTTTGCACTCGTCTTAGCACCAGCGTTCCATTTGCAAAATTCACAACAAAAGCAGTCGTCGAATCAGAATCACTAATTGCACTATTAACCGCTGAAAGTTCGTCGACATGTTGAAGCACACTGGAAATAGTAGCAACATCATAGGGAGCTGGCAGAACCTGCGCCTGACATCCGTAATGATAGTCGAATACCGCGCTGCCAATCACACCATTTGTCTTCTGAAACGCTGCCAAAATATCATTCATATTAGCTTACATCCTTCTGAAAGCCATGTGAAAATTTCTCTGACTCCTCGTCTTCATCAATTTCAGACATTTTCAACCCACGAATTTCGTGCATTGCTGGAACTCGAAGCCCCACGGACGAGCGAATAAACAAAAACACCAGAAAGCTAGTTCCAACCGTCCATGCAAAACAAACTACAATTCCCAAAACCTGAACACCTAACTGTGCGATTCTCGATTCACAAGGTATCAACTGAGGGTTACCAAAGAGACCAACGCAAAGAAGCCCCCATGTTCCACAAAATCCGTGAACAGGAATGGCACCAACCACATCATCAAGACGCAGCTTTTTTAGAATAAAATCATAGCTCATATTATGTATAATCCCCGCCACAGCTCCAATAGAGGCGGAGGCTAACGGAGAAACTACGTCACAACATGCCGTTGCGGCAACCAAACCACCCAAAACTCCCCCAATTGTTTTTTGATACAAGTCTTCATTACGCTGCATCAATGCACAATGCATGAACGCAAATAAACCAGACATAGCACCACAAAGGTTCGTTTTTAAAATAAAAGAGGGAACTCTATCATTCCACTCAAGAGCACTCCCACCATTAAACCCCCACCATCCAAGCCACAAAACAAAAGTACCAAAACACATCCAGTAAGGACTATTAGTACTTTCTAAATTGCCAAGAGAGCCATCACTTCGATACCTGCCAATTCGAGGGCCTACAATCCATATCCCCACCAAAGACGCCCATGCTCCAACACTATGTACCACGCCAGCCCCAGCAAAATCCCTAAACCCAAGGTTCTTAAGCCAAGGTTCATTTGAAGCAAAAATCGAATCCCCCCAAACCCAAAAACCAAAAACTGGATATATTAGACACCCCATGCATAGCATAAATGCCAGATAGGCCTTAAAACTAGTTCTTTCCGCCATAGCACCAGACACAATTGTCGCAGAAGTTCCAGCAAACGCTAACTGAAATATAAAAAATGCCTGTGCTTTTGAAGTATCGATACCATTTCCGAGGAATAGACTTTCTCCCCACCAACCACTATCAGACACACCAAACATCACACCAAAACCAAACAGAAAGAATATAATAGTCGTTACCAGCCAATCACCGATATTCTTTATCGCCATTACGGTGGTGTTCTTTTCACGAATACACCCGATCTCAAACGCCAGAAAACCAAACTGCATAAAAAACACAAGCATCGCGCACAAGAGAACCCAGAGGACATCGATATCCGAACTAATTTTATCAAGCGCGACTTTTGTAGAAACTTCCTGCGCCGCAACAACGACTGGACTAAAAATAACGGATAACAAGAGGAGCTTAAAGCTGTGCCAAAACGAGGCTCGCGCAGCAACAGCGCATTTAGTCGGCGTCTTAACGTTCATATCACCTTCCATCCCGGGTTCAATAAAAATATTTCCATACATCCTTATCGATGCCCACCTTCATTCATTGGATTCTGTTACCAACTGCCCCAGATACCACAAGAAAAGCAGCAGCAGCAGCACGCACACTGACTCCACTAACCTGGATTCTCACCTTCCTCGTAACGAAGTTGGTGAGAAATCCAGGCTAAGGTCACGCAAGCTTGATATTACGAACCTCTTTGATGAATCTACAGTTTGTAATTACTAAATCTTTAGCTAGAATTATACCTATTGACTTCTAGCAGATTTTTTACCCCCGTGAACGCTTTTACTTAAATCTAGGTTAATTCGTAGCTTAGAACCCCGAACTCTGCTAGTTCTAGCGCAAGGTCGCCCATCTCCTTACTTTCTGACATAAGAAGACATTTGGACTCACCGCTCATAGAAGCAATGTACCCACGATAGTTGTGGCGCCATTCTCGTAAGTCAAACAGTCGCAGCAGATATGCCTCCTTTCTCGGGTGGAGCCTATCTTCAATTGGATTCAAGGTCAATTCATTACTATTTACATGAACATTCGTAATAAACCAACCATTTTGTAGTAATTCCTCAAGAAGACTGAAGGAATCACTATCTCCATTACCAAACGACAATTGCTCATCAGTTAATACGAAAACATGCCCTTTTGAAGCACTCGACAGACGCCTTAGTTCAATTAAACGACGATTCATCAAACCCTTCATGAACCCTAAACCTTGCCCCAAAATTACAATTACCAGAGCGAGGGCTCGAAAAAACATGTCACTTCTGCGCTCAACATCCACAAAAGGCTGATAAGGAGCAGTGAGCCTACTCACTTCATAACCAGCCATCATAGCAAACGGTAGCGACAGCAGAAAACACAGAAGATTCGATAATGACACACTAATCAAAAGCAGAAACAGAAAACAAACTAGCGATATACATACTGCGGCAAGGGACGTTAGAACCCATAAATAATGAGACCAAGACAACACGCCACCTTCCGCATCTCCTTTTGAATAATTATAAATTGTTCGAAATCCATGCCTAACTGTCTTCGGAAACTCCCAGAATACAAGCGCATCAGGAACAAACGCCCAATGTTTAGCATGTTGCTTAAGATAATAATCAAAAAGGCTGTCCTCCCCGGCAAGTGTTAAATACTCGGGGTACCCATCGACACGCGCCCAAAGAGAACGCCTTAACGCAACAGAACGAGCTGAGGGTATAAAAACACTAGGATCGATGAGCTCTATTCGCGGCACGATAAACCGAGCTAAAGCTGTGGAAAACCTATTTCTACAGACTGCTTCATACCAACCCATAACAACTTCTGTCTCAGGTCGGTCCATAAAAGGCAACATCAGATACTCCGACCACCGCCGCTCCAACTCACAGCCCACATCGGTAAGCGCAATTATTTCATTCGACGCAGCTTCAATCGCGAGATTTCTACCAACCGCAATATTAACACCATGCTTGCGCAAAAACGTGAGTTCAAATCGAGAGCCTTCACTTATCCTATCTGCATAATCCTCGTACCACTGCTCCACTATTTCCAGTGTTCCGTCAGTGGACCCCCCATCGCAAAGTACAACCTCATCTGGAATCAAAGACTGACTAGCAACCGATTCTAGCCACCGAACAATGCCACTTTTCTCATTTAAACAAGTAGCAACAAGACTAAAACGCGTAATATCGGCTGCTTTACCGGCGCCTTCATATCCTGACGAAAAATCTGCGATATCCGCAGAGTTAAATAATTCTTTTGTCCGCTCTGTTGTCGTATAAACCCTGGTATTCGAAAGTGGAATATGAATCCGAGCACGCTTCTGTGCCTGAGTTATCTTCTCACTCAAACTATTACGCACACTCAAGGGTAATAGCTTCCAGACAAGCCCTACTACAGACTCCTTCAAAACCTCATATTTGCTCTTAGGCATAGCGATATAAGACAATAAATAATTTCGATTAATAATGGCTTCGAAGCAGTCTGTTTCTATACAGTCGCGTCTTTGACAAAGCAGACATCAGTGCTTAAGTTACTAACATGCTGAAGGTTTACGCAAGTAACTCTTAATTCCTATGTGTTTTTATTTAATTTTGCGAGAATAGAACTGTGGCTGTTGCTTATCAAGACTACTACAACATTTTAGGCGTTTCTAGGGAATCTCCTCAAAAGGAAATTACACAGGCTTATCGCAAGCTTGCAAGGAAGTATCATCCAGACCTAAACAAAGACGACAAAAAGGCAGAAGAAAAATTCAAACAAATAGGTGAAGCCTACGAAGTCCTGGGAGAGGCAGAAAACCGAAAAAAATACGACATGCTAGGAGCTAACTGGAAATCCGGCCAAGATTTTCAGCCACCACCAGGCTTTGAAAACATGTTCTCTGGTTATGGAGCACAAACTGGTTCCAGGCAACACTCCCAAACATTTAACTTCGGTAGTAGCGGAGGTTTTAGTGATTTCTTCAATACGCTCTTTTCGGGACAGTCCGCCTTTGGTAGTCAAGAAACCAATCCCTTTGCCAGCACACAGCGCCAAACACAACAGGCATCAATAACAATTACTCTCGAAGAAGCCTATCATGGAGCAAAGAAACGAATCCTACTATCCGAGGCTCCAACGGGAATGCCTCCTGGCACACCTACTCATGGAACGAAAACTTATGACATAAAGTTCCCAGCCGGCATTACCGATCAAACAGTAATGCGACTTAAGGGCAAAGGAACAAATGGCTCGCAACAGAGCGAAGGTGACATCCTGCTGCGCGTAACTATTGCACCTCATAAACAGTTTCGCTTAAAAGGTCACGATATTACAACAACCACCTCCATCTCACCATGGGAAGCAGCACTTGGAGGCAAAGTCCCAGTGGAGACCCTCAAGGGAAGTATAATGTTGACAATCCCCCCAGGTTCTCAGCCTGAACAGACTTTGCGACTAAGGGAGAAGGGATTCCCAATAAAAGGAGGAAAGCATGGAGACATGCTCGTGAAGCTTAAAGTTTCGATTCCCAAACGCTTGAGCGCAAAGGAAAAGGAACTATTCGAGGAACTGAAGAAATGTTCGACTTTTTCTCCACGCAAACGGTAACGCACTGCTAGCGACACTGGCAACAATCAGGAGATTTATTTATATGGACCCAAACAAACTCACTCAAAAAGCTCAAGAAGCCTTACACGAAGCACAAACGATAGGTGTTAGACTCGGGCATATCGAAATAGATTGTGAGCACTTGCTGCTAGCTCTTTGTGAACAAACTGAAGGGCTCGTATCAAAGTTACTAGGGAAAATGGATATTTCTCCTGATGCTCTCAAAACGGCTACCCAGCAGGAGCTAGACAAAAAGCCAAAGGTTTCAGGGCCTGGAATGGATCCTGGAAAGATATATGTAACTCAAAGCTTAAACCAGCTCCTGGTTAAAGCAGAAGATGAAGCCAAACGACTGAAGGACGAATACGTATCCGTAGAGCATCTCGTCATTGCTATGATTGAGGCAGGTTCGAAAGTCGCGGCTAGCCGAATACTCAAACAATGCAACGTTACAAAAGATCGCTTCCTAAAAGCGCTTCTCGACATTCGCGGTCATCAACGAGTTAGAGGGGCAAACCCTGAAGCGACCTACGAAGCGCTTGAGCGATATGGTCGGGATCTTGTACAAGAAGCTCATCGCGGTAAGCTCGACCCGGTGATAGGTAGAGACATTGAGATACGTCGGGTCGTGAGAATACTATCGCGAAAAACAAAAAACAACCCTGTTCTTATTGGAGAACCTGGTGTAGGAAAAACAGCGATTGTTGAAGGACTTGCCCAAAGAATTGTTCGAGGTGACGTGCCGGAGGGCTTAAAGAACAAAACTGTCTTTGCCCTTGATATGGCTTCGCTAGTTGCTGGAGCAAAATTTAGAGGTGAATTTGAAGAGCGCCTTAAAGCAGTGTTGCAAGAGATAAAAGAGGCCGAAGGAAGAATAATTCTCTTTATTGACGAGTTACACACGATAGTCGGCACGGGTAAGGCCGAAGGTGCAATTGATGCTGGCAATATGCTTAAGCCAATGCTTGCGCGTGGGGAGCTACATTGCATTGGTGCCACCACACTCGACGAATACCGTAAGTATGTAGAGAAAGATGCTGCTCTTGAGCGTCGATTTCAAACAATAGTTGTAGATCAACCAACAACAGAAGATACAATTTCAATTCTTCGAGGTCTTAAGGAGCGCTTTGAGGTCCATCACGGTGTAAAAATTCACGATAATGCCATAGTTTCATCGGCAGTATTATCTAATCGCTATATATCAGATCGATTCTTACCGGATAAGGCGATTGATTTGGTAGACGAAGCATGTGCAATGATAAGAACTGAAATTGATTCAATGCCAAGCGAGCTCGATACAGTAACACGCCGTGTTATGCAATTAGAGATTGAGGAAGCTGCGTTAAAGAAGGAAAAAGACAACGCTAGCAAGGACCGTCTTGTTACACTAAAGAGGGAACTTGCTGAACTTAAAACCAAAGCCGATACTATGCGCGCACAATGGCAATTGGAGAAAGAGGGAATTCACAGAGTCCAAGTGCTGCGCGGAGAGCTTGAGGTTTTGCGCCGCGATATTGAAAAAGCGGAGCTTGATTACAATCTAAATAAAGCCGCGGAGCTTAAGCACGGCAAACTCCCCGTGCTTGAACAGCAACTCAAGCAAATGGAATCGCATCTGCTCGAAAAGCAAGGCAACGGTCGTCTACTTCGCGAAGAAGTGACCGAGGAGGAAATTGCGGAGATTGTATCTCGTTGGACGGGAATTCCTGTGACTCGCCTTGTAGAGGGAGAGCGTGAGAAACTTCTGAAGCTAGATAAGATTCTACACAAGCGTGTAGTCGGCCAAGATGAAGCGGTAACACTGGTAGCTGATGCTATTATTCGCGCTCGCTCAGGGATAAAAGATCCAAAACGCCCAATAGGATCTTTTATTTTCTTGGGACCAACAGGGGTTGGAAAAACGGAGTTAGCACGAACCCTTGCCGAAGCTCTATTTGATAGTGAAGACAATATCGTGCGTATCGACATGAGTGAATACATGGAGCGTCATACTGTCTCGCGTTTAATCGGAGCACCTCCAGGGTATGTAGGATACGAAGAGGGAGGGCAGTTAACCGAAACGGTAAGACGAAAGCCTTATTCAGTAATCTTATTCGATGAAATCGAAAAAGCGCATCACGATGTATTTAATGTGCTACTTCAAATTCTCGATGATGGGCGTGTCACTGATGCGCAGGGGCATGTAGTTAATTTCAAAAACACTGTCATCATCATGACATCGAACATAGGCTCCGAGCACCTGCTTGAAGGTATAACGCCACAAGGAGAGATAAAGCCAAGTGCTCGTGACACAGTAATGGCGCAGCTTAAGGGACATTTTCGACCTGAGTTCTTAAACCGAGTTGACGACATAGTCCTTTTCAAGCCACTGAGAAAAGACGAGATAAAGCGTGTAGTCGATTTACTACTTGAAACTCTTCGCACGCGTCTAGCAGAAAGAAGTATTTCCATTGAGCTTTCAGAGGACGCAAAGGAGTTTATGTGCGACGCTGCATTTGACCCGGTTTACGGCGCGAGACCACTTAAGCGTTACATACAGCACGAGTTAGAAACACGCCTAGGAAGAGCTATTATCTCCGGAGAGATTGTGGATGGTTCTTCAGTTATAGTGAATGTTCGGCATGGAGAGCTTGCCGTTGAGGTAACCGACAAAGAAAACAGTGAAGGGCTTAGAGCTGCTGGGTAGCGTGTGGTTCACGGAATTAGGGTCTGTCCATAAATAATTTGCTCATTTAGCGCTCAGATTTATGTTAGATTTAAATTTCCTGACTGAGCAAAACCACAGTAATACAGTTGTATTTTGGTGTCTTATGTCGAGCGCTGCTACCCCGCAATCATTACCTCACAACCACACTGAGTTCTCACAAATAATATGATTTTTTACGCTGGAGCTTCGATCCTAATATCAGATCAATTGCACAACAATAGCCTGAAAACATGCATCACAATATCTGTAGGCTATGCGGTGCTTTTGGTGCGCTATTAAGTGGAGATGCCATAAGAAACTCTCTAAGCAACATTGCAGTTGGGATGAAGATTTTACTAGGAGAATCTTTATTGCTCTCAAAAATAGAATAAAATTCTAAACTTTTTTTCATTGAGTCGGCTTCATCACTAAAAGCGGCAGCTAAAGAATATGGTCGACTATTCATTCTGGCAATCGTACAATTCCCACAAGTGCCTTTTTTATAGGGAGGACGACTGGGACCAAAGGCCTTAAGCCCTGCGGTATCTACAGCTCCACAAATATCCTTCATCATAGCTTCTGAGGCTTTGTATTCTGATGTGCCAGAACTTAAAGAGCTTTCATTCAATGAATTGCCCATACGTTCTATAAGTGATCGCGAAAAAGGTCCGAATTTTTCAAACGCTAATTCTACAGCTGCCCCCATAGTATACCCAAAGTATGTTTGTGGTTGACATCCTAAGGGAGTTTTGTTGCTTATAAAAGGATCTTTTGTTACGCGATGATCCCAAACAACGCCTTTACTGCCCTCCAATGTTGGCACAGATATCATATGTTGTTCAACTAAAGAGGCTTTGCGCTCTGCTTCCGCTAAGTACCAGAAGGTTCCAGTCATTTTATACATATAATAATGATATCTAATTGAGTGTATGTAAGGATGCATCAAGCCATAATGGAGAAAAGGGCCTGTAGCTGGAACCTTTTTACGCTTGCGCCACTTAGCCTCGTAATGATTAATGAGGTAGTCGATCCAAAATTCAGCTGCTTCTTTATATTTTTTATCTGCATTCTGGTTAAGATAAAAGGCGTAGGTAAAGGAAGCTACATTTGCATGAGTCAAAAATTCGTCCATTACATGAACATCGGTGTTGTTGTATTTAGGATCAATCCCAGCCTTATATACCCAGTTAAGATAACCATCTTTTTCAAAAACAGTTCCACCATAGGATGTAATAGACCAATCTTTTAACTGCGCACGCATTGTATCTGCTAATTGATAAATCTCCTCTAGCAATCGAGGATCTCCAGTCGTACGAAGTGCCGTCAACATGACAACTATAGTGTCATTAAGAAATCGCCCCATTGTGAAAACATCACCGCTAGAACTACGAGACATATTTAGCTTGCGAGAATTGTTAATGCCTTTCCACAATCGATCATACCATTTTCGCATTCCGTCAGAGAGCTCTGCCGAATTGAAGCTTTGTTTTACCACTGGATTCTCTAACTGTGATGGTATCTGACTGGCGGCATCTAGCGGATAGAGACCTAAGAATAATACTACACTTAAAAGAAAAGCCGTTATCCTCTTTTTTTTTATCACGAAATTATGACTTGCGGGACTTCCCATTTCAACCTCTCTACTGAAGAACAGTTTGAAAAAACTCAATTGTAACACCTGCTCAATCTATTTGGTAACAAATACACATGTTCATCTACTAGAATATCATATTACTAGTTGCTAAGTAAGACCTTAGATAAGGCAGCGTTTAAATTAGTTGCGAAACTCTTAGGACGGGAGGATTCTCGAGCCCCTACCACATACTTTCTCTTTAGATCTTTTTGTGCTGATATCAGCATAAATACCCATTTTATCCATAAGGCACTATGACCATCAAGAATGCTCCAGTTCTTACACGACATAGTTTACTAACTATAATTAGTCGTATTATACTTTCTCGTCTGTTAATATCGACGACTTTTCTTACAGGTTTGCTATTTTCGCCATTGCTCGCATTAGCAGAACAAAAGCCAAACTTTGAACAAGAATGGACACTTCGCATTAGCCCCTCAGGCGAAGATGTTCCAGCTAGACGCCAAATTGTTATTGCCTTCGATCGCCCCATGGTGCCCATTGGCCGAATGGAACGAACAGTTGAAGAAATTCCCATCTCAATCACCCCAAAGGTTCTATGTCAGTGGCGTTGGCTTAATACCACAAGCCTTGCCTGCCAACTCACAGAAAAAAACCAACTAAAACCATCTACCCGCTACAAACTTGACATCACCAATAATCCCAAGACAACCTTTAGAGCACAAGATGGAAGCTCTCTAGCACAATACATCTCCCACACCTCGAACAGGTTTCGGACCGAAAAAATATTTCACTCAGGTTACACCATTTCACGTTCACTTTAAGCTCGGACATTTTGACTCCTTAGCTTGGGTCACTAGGCTCGACAGTGGCCAGCCTGTCGAAAACGCTAAGGTAGAAATCATTGTCGATTCTATCGGTAACTTCAGTGTAAAACGAGACTTAAAAGCCAAGGGCATTACAGACCATTTCGGAAAAGCAGTATTACCCGGAGCAGAAGTCGTAGACCCAGAACTAAAATTCTCCAATCAGTGGGATTCGCGTAAACCCTTGTTATTTGCTCGAATTGAAAAAGATGGAGATATTGCTTATCTCCCACTCTACCATGAGTTCAAGAATCACTCCTACGGTGCTTACCCCAATTCACAAAAGCGCTGGGGCCATATACGAACCTGGGGAACAACGGCACAAGGCGTTTATCGCGCGGGAGACAAAATACAATATAAAATTTACGTAAGAAACCAAGATACACACACTTTTTCGGCAGCTCCTAGTAAGACCTACACACTAAAAATCATTGACCCTATGGGAAAGGTTGCGGCGCGAGTTAATGATATTGAACTCAGCGAATTTGGTGCGATAGACGGCGAGTTTCGTCTACTAGAAAGCGCTACCGTTGGCTGGTATCGGTTTGAGCTCCAAGCAGACTTTGCTAAAGAGCATCGCTGGACACCAATGAGTGTTCTAGTTAGTGATTTCACCCCAGCTCCTTTTCGTATTGCCTCAGAAATTGAAGGAAAACTTTTTGCCCCAGAACAGAACGTAACGGTTCAAACAAGTGCAAAGCTGCATGCAGGCGGACCTTATACAGATGCCGTTGCTCGAGTAACGGCACGATTAGTAACACGTGGTTTTTCGTCAAATAATCCCGAAGCAAAAGGTTTTTCCTTCACGACCAATACTCGAGCTACTCACTCGCAGACTATTCACAACATTCAAGAGAAGTTAAATAACCAGGGTGAGCATGAAACATCCTTTAAAGTAAGCAATAGTCAGGCAATTGACTACGGTCGGCTGATTGTAGAAAGTGCCGTTCGCGACGACCGTGGGAAATATATTGCGGCTCAGTCAAGTGCCACATTCTTTGGTACAGATAGATTCGTTGGCCTGAGAATGGATGCGTGGACAATTAATCAGGGAAAAGAAGCAACAGTACAGGCTATAGTCGTTGATGAAAAAGGAGTACCACAAGACGGCACCAAAATCGATATTCAGCTCGAGCGCAAAGTGGTAAAAGCATCGCGAGTAAAGGGGGCTGGAAATGCTTACCTAACAAAATACATCAAAGAATGGGTCAAGGAGTCGGAATGTGAGCTAACTTCAACAAACAAAGCCGTTACTTGTAGTATTACTCCAAACGGCATTGGCAACTATCGCATCACAGCTACTATTAATGACACCTCTGGGCGCACTCAAACCAATCGTTGGTGGACCTGGTCTGTTGGAAATGGACAGGTGCTATGGGAAACTAGTAGTGAATACAAGCTCGATATCATTCCGCAGCAGAGCGAATACAAAATTGGCGACATAGCTCGTTTTCTAGTCAAAAACCCTTATCCAGGTGCCAACGCTCTGGTGAGCATCGAGCGCTATGGCATACTTAAGTCCTGGACGACAACACTTAATAACAGCACTGAAATTATTGAAGTTCCAGTTGAAAAAGACTTTCTTCCCGGTGTGTATTTCTCCGTAGTCGTCATGTCTCCCAGGGTAGACAAACCACTTGGCACAGGAAATATTGATCTCGGCAAACCCACCTATCGCGTGGGATACGTAAAAATGCCCGTTCGCGATCCTTATAAGGAAATTAATATTACCGTTTTCCCAAAACAGGAAGAGTACAAACCTCAAGACGAAATAACCGTCGACCTTCAGGTAAAGACAAAACAGGGCGAAGTTCCAGATACTGAGCTAGCAGTCGCTGTACTTGACGAGGCAGTGTTCGATCTCATTACTGGCGGAAAAAATTACTTTGACCCCTATAAAGGGTTTTACTCACTTCGCTCGCTCGACGTAAGAAATTATAATCTCCTCAAACAGCTAGTCGGACAACGAAAATTTGAGAAAAAAGGTGCAAACCCTGGTGGAGGCGGTGGAAAAGAACTTGAGATGCGAAATATCTTTAAGTTCGTAAGCTACTGGAACCCATCGATTAAACCAGATGCATCAGGTAAGGCAACCATTAGCTTTAAGGCACCGGACAACCTTACCGGATGGCGTGTCTTAGCACTAGCAGTTACAAAGTCAGATCGAATGGGACTTGGGCAGGGAACCTTTAAAGTCAATAAGCCAACCGAAATTCGCCAAGCCCTTCCTAACCAAGTAATCGAAGGAGACGAATTCACAGCGCGATTTACGATCATGAACCGCACAAGTAAAAAAAGGACCCTTAACGTAACCCTTCAGGCTAGTGGACCAGTTACATCAACTGAGCCTATCACAACTAAAATTACGGCTGCCCCCTTTAAGCGAGCAGTTGTAAGAATACCAGTGAAAACCAAGAATTACGGCGAGGTAACTCTCTCTGTAAAAGCTCGCGATGACATTGACACCGACGCACTGAAAACAAAAGTGAGAGTCAACAAGCGAAGTTCCTTGGAAGTCGCCGCCAATTACGGAACTACAACGGACAAACGTGTCTCTGAACAAATAGCTTTTCCTCATAACATACGTGAGGATGTCGGAAGAGTTAGTGTAGTAACTTCTCCAAGTGTTATAGCAGGTCTCGAAGGTGCATTTAAGTATCTTCTTGACTACCCATACCACTGCTGGGAGCAAAAAATTACTAAAGCCGTGGCCGCAACACAATACCTTGCTCTTAAACAATATCTACCTAAAAGCATTGCGTGGAAAAATGCCAACTCTCTGATAAAAAAGACACTTAAGCTCAGTTCTATGTATCAGGCCCCCAATGGAGGGATGACATTCTACAAGGCGCGCAATGAGTACGTAAGCCCTTACTTAAGTGCTTATACCGCTATTGCCTTTAACTGGATTACTCATGCGGGATTTACTATTCCCAAAGAAGTCGAAGACAAACTCCATGACTATCTGTTGACCTTCTTAAGAAAAGGAGTGCAACCAGATTTCTATTCCGAAAGTATGGCTTCGACGGTTCGTGCCGTAGCACTTTCAGCACTTGCAACAAACAACAAGGTCAATCAAGAAGATATTCAACGTTATGCGCCTCACCGACCACAAATGAGCTTGTTTGGTCGGGCGCACTTTCTTCAAGCTGCCTTGGAGGTCGGAGGTCTCGAAAAACTTGCTAAGGATACTATGAACGACATTCTATCCTCAGCAAACGAAAGCGGTGGAAAATTCGTATTCTCAGAAGCACTAGAGTTTAACTCTTCTCGAATTTTAGAATCTCCCCTTCGCACCAACTGCGCTATACTCAGCAGCGTGCTTTATTATCAAGACAAACTAAAACCCGAAACATTCCTAAAGGACGTACCGTTCAAAATTGTTCGATATGTCTCACAATCCCGAAAAAGGGAACATTGGGAGAACACTCAGGAGAACATATTCTGCCTCAATGCTCTTGTTGATTATAGTAAGGCGTACGAGGCAGTAAAACCTAATTTTCGCTTTTCTATTTTTCTAGACACCGAAAAACTAGGTAGCGCCAGTTTTTCTGATTTCCGAAATGAGCCTCTCGAGTTAGATCGCAAAATTAAAGAAAATGATTCTGCTCGCACAGCTACACTTCTAGTTGACAAGCAAGGTAACGGTAGAATCTATTATACGACTAGACTCTTCTACTCACCTAAGAAGCTCAAACAAGAGTCCATCAATTCCGGCATTGAGATTGCGCGAGAATACTCTGTTGAGCGCAAAGGTAAGTGGATCCTGCTCAAGGATCCCACTAAGATTCAACAAGGTGAGCTTGTTCGGGTCGACTTATTTTTGTCTCTTCCCGCTGCAAGAAATTTCGTTGTTATTAACGATCCGGTTCCAGGTGGACTCGAGCCTGTCAATACTCAGCTTGCTACAGCGTCGAGCGTAGATGCTGCTAAGGGAGCCTTTAGATTTGCCAAAACTTCCTTCTGGTATCAACAAAATGACTGGATATCTTACGGCTGGTCTCGTTGGAGTTTTTATCATCAGGAACTTCGCCACGACTCTGTGCGTTTTTATTCAGAGTATTTACCACCGGGGAACTACCACCTTTCCTATGTTGCTCAAGCAATAGCTCCCGGAGAGTTTGCCATTCTCCCTTCGCACACTGAGCAGATGTATGACCCAGATGTTTTTGGTAAAAGCATGCCGGGTAATCTATTCGTTCAGGAATCAGAATGAGGCGAAGTCGCATTCTGATAGGAGCGCTTAGCTGTGCGGTCTTTGCTTTGTTCGTAGCAGCAACCCTAGTAACGGTAATGCTCATTAGAGACAAAGAGCCAATACCCTCGGAGTTGCTTACAAACTCCGCCTCATATACTAAGGCCCAAGTACTTGATAGTGCAGGAACACCTCTTTCCTATACCTACGAGAACGCTTTAAATATTCACAACCGTGTCTCACTGCACAACATTCCCGAGTTTCTACAGCGTGCGTTTATCGAAGCAGAGGATCGACATTTTTACTCGCATTCTGGTGTTGACTGGTGGGCAAGACTGCATGCGATAGTTCAAAATCTTAGCGCAGGACGCATAGTTCGTGGTGCTAGTACAATAACAGAACAAACCGTTCGTCTTATTCATCCCCGCCCCCGCACTTTTTGGTCTCGCCTGCTTGAAGGCCTAGAGGCGAATGAACTAGAAGATACAGTCAGTAAAACTGATATATTGGAATTTTACCTCAATCAAGTTCCCTATGCGCGAAGACGCCGAGGAGTAGTACAAGCGTCTCATCTCTATTTCGACAGAGATCTCAAAACCCTGAACTTTAAAGAAATGCTTGCTCTAGCAGTGCTGGTTCGAGCGCCAAGCCGACTGGACCCGCTTAAAAGTCCCGCTAAATTGGAAAGACAAATAGGCCAGTTGGCAATACACCTCTCTCATTCACAGCAACTCTCCCCTGAGCAACTCCAGCAGATCCTAGAAACGAACCTAGAGCTTAAAAGACCAGATGACCCTACCGAGGCTTCACATTTCGTTCAGTATGTTCTGGCAAATGAAAAGCCTTACAGCACTTCTGGAGTAATTCCCACCAGCCTTAACGCTCAGTTTCAAAGTAGTATCCAGCGACTTCTAGATATTCGGCTTCAGGCTCTCAAGGAGCGCAACGTTGGTGATGGCGCTGTACTTGTTGTAGAGAACAAGACAGGAATGGTTTTGGCTTGGGTCAATGCAGGCGGCTATTCCAGCCAAAGTGGAAGTCATTACGATGCTGTCACACTAAGGCGACAACCGGGGTCAACTCTAAAACCATTTCTCTATGCACTAGCACTCGAAGCTGGATGGACCGCGGCAACATTGATAAACGATGCCCCACTTGAACACGCGGTAGGAATGGGTCTACACGAATATCGAAATTATAGCGGACGTTTTTATGGCCCACTTAGGCTTCGTGAAGCACTTGGCAATTCGCTAAACAGTACCGCGGTTCGCACTATAAACTTCGTCGGACGAGCACAATTCTTAACACGACTAAGAAAGTCTGGATTTACCTCTCTACAAGAGACCGCGGATTATTACGGTAATGGTCTAGCACTTGGCAATGCTGAAGTAACTCTTTTTGAGATGGTACAAGCATATAGGATTCTCGCCAATAATGGAGTGTATTCTCCACTAAGATATGTTTTCGAACAAGCTGCGACACCATTCACGCAACGTGTCTTTTCGCAAGAGAACTCCTCAATTATAGCCGATATTCTTTCCGATCCAGAAGCTCGCCGAAAGGAATTCGGTGGCGGTGGAATTCTGAACTTCCCTATTCAAACTGCTGTAAAGACGGGCACATCTAATGACTACCGTGACGCGTGGTCTATTGGCTTTTCAAGCAATTACACCATAGGTGTTTGGATGGGTAATCTATCTAGAGAGCCAATGCTTGGCGTCTCTGGATCCATTGGTCCAGCTATAGTTCTTCGTTCTGTATTTGCTGAGCTTGAGCGACAGACAAGAGCGTCGCGCCTCTTTATAAGTCCTAAACTGCTATCATTGCCAATATGCTCAGTTTCCGGCAATAGGGCAACAGAGAATTGCCCTCAGGTTCATGAATGGTTCAACCTTGATAATGTGCCAGAACAATTTTGTAAGCTATACCACCACGAGCATGATGCTTATGAGGCAACCAGAAACAGTGATTCATCTCTGGAAATCAAACTCCCGACACCGGGATTACACTTAGCGATGGATCCACGCATACCTGACTCCAGCGAAGTATTTTCATTTCAAGTGACTAACGACCCTAAGATTGCCAAAGTACATTGGCTGCTTAACGGAGAAATAATTGGAACCTCTTATTCTCATCAACACTACTGGAATCTACAGAAGGGCGAGCATAGCTTACGAGCAGATATCGAACTGCAAGGTAGTGACACAATAATCAAAACTAGCAAAATCACATTTCAAGTAAAATAACATCCTGCCTCAGTTTATCTAAGAGTATACCCATAGCGAATCGTTCAATAGAGCTCACGCCTCTGTCATCCTTGTATGTTGAATTTAGCTCGTTAAGAGTCTAGAAAAAGATGTCCCACGTATGGTTTAATAATGTAGTTTTTCCGGTTTGCCGTGGTCCCCAGAGAAAAACAGCAGCCGAACCACTCAAAGGGTTTGGAATAAATGAAATTTCTAGGGTTCTTTCTATCAGCAGCGATCGTTGAGACATGTGGAGATTATCATGACAATCCGCAGCGAAGTCAACGATTATATCACAGACGGGATAAAGTGTTGAAATTATAGGTGATTATGCACAATGCTGACAAGAGTTCAAAACTGCGGGAGGCTAAACGCGAACGCGTAGTCTTTCACACATACTGACCGGCAACATAACCCGAGGACCACGCCCACTGGAAATTAAATCCACCGAGCTGACCAGTGACATCAACAAGTTCACCAATGAAATACAGACCAGCCTGCCTTTTGGCTTCCATTGTCTTGGAATGTAATTCGTTTGTATCAACACCACCAAGTGTTACTTCTGCGGTTCTGTAACCTTCTGTCCCACTGGGTTTGATGCGCCAGGCATTCACGGCACTAGCGAGCGTTGCTAGCTTTTGGTCAGCCAAATCCGCCAAACGACCATTTATATTTTCCGCCTCACAAATATTATTGGCTAGGCGTTTCGGTAAAATATCCGACAGGGCGTTATGCACTTCCTGTTTGGGCTGGTTTTGTTTTCTATCTTTAAGAAAAAATAATATATCCACCCGAGGAGCAAGGTTAATAACAATCTCTTCACCTTCGAACCAATAGGATGAAATTTGCAAAATGGTGGGGCCGCTTAAACCCCGGTGAGTAAAAAGCAACCCCTCGGAAAAACTTGTCTTCCCGCAAGTTACCGTGGCATCGACGGACAAACCACTTAATTCTTTGCAACGCTTAAGCAATGTATTCTCAAAAGTCAGCGGCACCAACCCGGCACGTGTTTGAATAACGTTTAATCCGAATTGCCTTGCAATATCATAGCCTAATCCACTCGAACCAATTTTTGGGATAGACAAGCCACCTGTCGCAACAACAAGCGCGCAACAGACTCGATCGAATCGACTGGTCTTCACCAAATATTGTTTGCCTATGTATTCAATGTGCCTAACACTGGTTTCTCTTTCAATCTTAACACCGGCATCGCGGCATTCCGCTAGAAGCATGTCAATAATATTTTGCGAGGACTCATCACAAAATAACTGACCCAGCTTTTTCTCATGCCAGGCGATAGCGTGCCTTTGAACAAGACTGATAAAATCATGCTGTGTGTATTGCTTAAGTGCGGATTTGCAAAAATGAGGATTTTGAGACAAAAACTTTTCAGGGCAAGCTTGAGTATTTGTAAAATTACAGCGTCCCCCACCAGAGATTCGAATTTTCTCCGCTGTCTTTTTTGCACGATCAATCATCAACACACGCCGTCCACGCTTGCCAGCCTCAATGGCGCACATCATGCCGGCCGCACCCGCGCCTATAATAATGACATCGAACTCAGAGTTCATCCAGAACTAATTCACCACCCTGCCGTTAATAAAAGCGTCTGTTAATTCATCTTGTGGTGTTTCAAACATCTGCTGACTCGGACCATGCTCAATCAACTTGCCCACACCGTTTTTTGCCCAGAAAAACGCTGTGTAGTCAGCAATGCGACGAGCCTGACTTAGGTCGTGCGTGACAACAACAACGGTCAAACGATTACTAAAACTCAAAATTAAATTTTCAATAACACCTGTTGAAATGGAATCTAGCGCACTACACGGCTCATCTAGAAGAAGGACCTCTGGTTGTAAGGCTAAAGCTCGAGCAATACACAATCGTTGCTGTTGCCCTCCCGAAAGGCTCATCGCGGGGCGTTCTAAGCGATCCTTGACCTCATCCCATAATCCAACGTCTTTCAATGCCCTCTCTACTACCTCCTCTAGCTTCTCGCGCTCACGAACACCATGCTCCCGAAGTGGAAATTCCATATTCCTTCGAATCGATAACGGAAACGGATTGGGTTTTTGAAAAATCATTCCAATCCGACGCCTCAGTCTAAGCACGTCGGTATCTGGTGACAACACATCGAGAGACCCCAATCTCACTTTTCCTGACACACAACATGTTGGCACGACATCAGTTAAGCGATTAATACAGGTGAGAAAACTAGTTTTTCCACAACCAGAAGGACCGATTAACGACGTTACACATCCTCGATTAATCCGTAGTGCTATATCTTCTAAAACTAAGTTCCGTCCATATCGCAAACACAACTCACTAATTTCAATTAAAGGCTCCGGCACACAACATGGTGGACCTGCTTGCAGCGGTCCGATTGTACATGCTGAAGTAGGTTTGACTAAAGTTAGCGGTTGAATGCTTTTTGTACTGCCATTTAATAACTTCATGTTAAAAGGAGCCTTTTGTGTAAAAAATGTCGCGCCGCCCATGACGCCGTGATATTAATGATCAATAGGAGTAAAATCAAAACAAGTGCCGAACCGTAGGCACTAGCATTACCACCGGGAACGTTCATAGCAAGGTCAAAGATGTGAACAGATAGCGATCGCCCAGAATCTAAGAATGACTCAGGCATACGATCCACGTAACCACTAGTGAAAATAAGAGCTGCCGTTTCTGCGATTGCTCGACCCACCCCTAACACCAAACCAACAACAATCCCAGGAGTTGCTGCTGGTAACAACAGATGCACGACAGCTGCTGCGCGAGAGAGCCCTAGAGCAGAGGCACCTAAACGGTAATCATCCGGCACTGAGCGAAGACCTTCTTCTGTCGAGCGAATAAGAATGGGCAAAACCATGCAGGCAAGCGTTAACCCGCCAGAAAGAATCGAAAATCCCATCCCCAGATATACGCAAAAAAACGCATTCCCAAATAGACCAAAAACAATAGATGGCACACCAGCAAGCACATCTAAACTATATCGAACTACTCGCGCAAATTTATCACTGACAGAGCTAAATTCAGCCAAAAGTAACGCAGTTGCGACACCTATAATTAGTGAAACAAGCATACATACACCAAGAATCATGACGGTTGAAACGATAATCGGCCCTATTCCACCATCACGCCCTGATTTTTGCGGCATCGAAAATAGAAATTTAAATGATATCTTCGTATAGCCATGCCAAATAATATCTCCTATAAGCCAAATAAACAAACAGGTAACCAGTATAGCAATAGACCAAATAATTGATGTTGCAATTGCCTCTCGTAATCGGTGGTTACCAATATCGGCAAGTAGCGTTTTTTCGCTAAGCATAATTGTGCTCTTTTCTAACTACTAACAATATTGAGACAAAAGCCACAATCACACTCATTAGTATTAAACCACTAACAAACAACGCCGAGCGATGCACTCCGACAGCATATCCCATTTCTAAGGCGATATTAGCAGTGAGAGTGCGTATCGGGCTAAAAATACTCTCGGGCACTTGAACTACATTACCACTGACCATCAAAATGGCCATCGTTTCACCAAGAGCACGTGCCGTGGCTAGAATGACTCCAGCAAATAGACCAGATTTAGCACTTGGCAATATGACACCTCGAATCATCGCAAAACGCGAAAGACCAAGCGCTACGGCGCCGCGCTGGTAATCTGCTGGGACATTGGCTAAGCTCGCATCAGCGACTAAAGCGATTGTAGGTAATATCATAAGAACAAGTATTATAATTCCAGCCAATAGACTTGCCCCAGGTGGTTCCAGCCTAGCTATCATAGGAACAAGCACAACCAATCCCCAGAAGCCATATACGACAGAAGGAATTCCAGCAAGTAACTCAAGAAAACTACGATACACTTGAGCAACTCCTGGCGGAGCGTAATAGTGGCAAAAAATCGCGGATCCAAACCCAAGAGGTGCCGCCAAAAGCACTGCCCCCAGCGTAGTATATAAAGTTGCAAGCAACATAGGTGTCAAGTTATACAATCCTGAAACTGCTCCGGCAGAGGGATGCCAGGAGGTATCTGAGAAAAATCGTTCTATCCCAACATTGCGCAAAGCTGCAAAAGACTCGAACGCTAGGAATGCTATTATGAGCAGCACAATCGCACCGGCAGCAACTCCACAAGCACGCAAAGTCCAAACAAGCAATGCCTCACTTCGCAATTGGGACAAAATACTGCTCCTGGATAATATCGTGAACGAGCGATGAACTTGCGAATTCAATGAATTCTTTCACCAAACCTTCCGGTGGAAGTTTTGTTACCAAATTAAGCGGCCGAGAGAGGGGGAATTTACCTATGCTGACATTCTCAATAGAGGCAATGTGTGAATCAAGAGGAAGCAGCTTGATTGATGTGCCGTGAGAACTATCGTATTCGGCAGCCCCAACAGACACATAACTAATAGCATTTGGATTACCAACAACAGTTTTTATTCCCTGTTGGTTATCTCCAATTATAACATGAGCGTTAATGTCGACATTATCCAATGCAAAATAGCTTAAAAACAATTCGAGCGTAGATCGACCTTCGGCCTTATTGACAACGGTTATTGGAGCATCGTTTCCACCAACTTCATTCCAGTTTTTTATGTTGCCTGTGTAAATTGCAACTATTTGTTCGTTCGTCAAACTCTCTACAGGATTGTTCTTATGCACAATGATACAGATTCCATCCCGAGCGATGGTAAATGCCTGCAAGTTACTTTCTTCTGATTTTAAATCACGAGAAACCATTCCAATATCTGCTAAACCTCGTTTTGTGTCTGCAACACCACGCGAGGATCCACCGGTTTGTACATCGATGCGAACTTTTGAATGCAATGATTCAAAAGCTTTAGCAATTTCTGCGGCTAACGGTGCTACTGTGCTAGAACCTGTGAGAACAACCTTGCCCTCTAGTGAAGTTGTATTGCCGTCCGACTTTTCTTGCGACGAACATGAGGCAATTATTAACAATAGAACGCTCAAAACGAAAAAAATAACCGGCTTTGTTTTTGTGTCTAATTTATTCCTAGCTTTCATTTTCATTTTCGTTTTCCCAAAATCACTAAAAGTCTGTCGCAAAAAACCGCGCATTCATTACAGAGGCATCTTAACTATTCAGAGAAATCGAATTAGTTGATATGATTGAGCATAACAATAAGCGTAATAACCTAAATAGCATGTGCTTCACCTCGCAGTCAGATTCCCGACGAAACATGCGTAGCTTTAACATAAATGAACTTACACACGAATTTTGGTGTTGATATTACTAATAGTACTACTATATTAATAAATCAGGGAACTCGCATATGCATCTATGTACCATATGAAGTTTTCTATATCTGAAACATCAGAACGCAGTAATTACCCATAAAAAAGAGGATAATTAGCAAATGCTTACCTTGAAACTAAAAACCCGCGTATTTTCATCACTGTTAGCAGCCGTGTTACTTTCACCAATTGGCAACAATAAATGCTTTGCGGATAACGACAGTGCCCTCGATCGAATGATTAGCCCAGTAACAAATCCTGTTAACTTTGAAGACCCTCGCCCGACAACAGAAATAAGACCTATCTTTCTCTACCACGAGATCTCGGACGATTTTGTAACTGGTGGAGGTGATATTCAACTTTTGGCAGCACAAGTTCGATTTGCATTAAGCGATCGACTCGGAATTATAGCGACTAAGGATGGCTATATACAAATCAACTCCGATGAGGCCCTCAATGATAGCGAAGGATCGGCAAACTTAGCTGCAGGTATTAAATACGCTCTTCATCGCGATGACCAAAGAGGGAGGATAGCCACTGTCGGACTTAGATATGAATTAGCTACTGGCAGCCCTGACGTTTTTCAGGGTCAAGGTGATGGCATTGTCAGCCCATTTGTTTCGGCCGCCGCCGCTTTGGGTCCTATAAATGTTATGGGTTCTACACAACTAAGATTGGCCTTGGACGATGATGACAGCTCTCTATGGGATTTGAGTCTTCATGCGGACTACCCTATCAACAATTTCTACCCCTTAGTTGAGGTAAACCTGGTCAATGTTGTTGATGCAGGAGAACGAATAGGTCTAAAACACGAAGGATTTGATTTAGTCAACTTTGGTTCCAGTGCCTCAGATGGCTCAACTGTTGTTACCGCCGGAGTTGGAGCACGTTACCGCGTGTGTGATTTTGCTGACATTGGAGCTGCTTATGAACTGGCTGTAACAGATAGGGAAGATATCTTTGACTGGAGAGTCACAACGGATATCATCTTACGCATGCCAACTTAATACACACCCAAGGTGTATCAACAACACCCCTGGGTTTATTACAAGCCCAGGGGTGTCACATTCCACCTACACGTTTTATCCAGCAATTCTAAAAGTAGCGATTTTGGCCAAAGCGTAGTCTAATCGGGTGGTCTTTCAAAGCACGCTTTAATCTTCTGCTCCAATATTCGCGCGCTAAACGGCTTAACAATATAATCTGTTACACCCGAGTTGATTGCGTTTATAATGTTGTCTTTGTCATTTTGCGATGTAACCATCAAGAAAGGCGTCTTGCCGAACGCTTCTCGCAGGCGTATAGCTGCGAGCAGCTCAAGTCCATTCATCCTTGGCATGTTCCAGTCAGCAATAATAAGTTCTATTCTATCCCGAGCAGACTGTTCAAAAATCGAAAGTCCCTCCTGACCATCAACAGCCTCTACAATACGCCTAAAACCTAAGTGATGAAGCATAGTACGGAGGATCATTCGCATATCATCCTGGTCCTCAACCATTAATATTCGAAGATCGGCTTTCTTAACCATTTGCTCTAGAATTCAAAAATCAAACACTTCTCAAAGTTGCCTATCTTTCACTTATTGGCAAGTAGCAGAAACGGCAGGCTAAAGGCTAACTCCCTCTACGCTGCCAAATAGCTCTGTATCAACCGAAACGTCAACATCATTCAGTAACACGGCTAAGGAAACTTGGCTTTAAAGTAATCAAGATGCAAGCAAATGACCTGTAGATGCGGTAAGCGTTCAGTGGGGGGAGGGGTAAAAAATGTGCAAAAGTAAGTGGTTAGAAATCTATTGCCTTTGTGATTCGAGCAAACCTCATAAAGAAACCAATCTCGTTTGTCATTAGTAGCCTAAATTGTTAGCATTGATTTGCTTGTGCCACATTCTTACTGTAATTACGGACAGTTAGGTTAAGATCTGAAGCACTCCTGGACTTTTCCCGGATATATAGATAGTTCTTATCAAGAATGATTAGGTTTTAAACGCAAAACACATTAACGTCATATGAGTAACGCAGTACAAGTAACAGAATTTGCAAAAACTAAAATTTGCAAAAACAACGTTGCAGAACGTAGCTTAGCTGCGACTAACTCCTCAAGCATATTGCTACCAAAAGCGGATGTAATCTTCCTCGGTCTTTTCCTAGCTTTTCTACAAGCAGCAGATGGTATACTAACTTCAATCGGTGTGGGCCGCTTTGGACTGACAGTCGAAGGGAATCCAATACTTCGAGGATTCATGGAGGAATTCGGATATATTCCTACATTAGCTTGGTCGAAACTATTTGCAATTGTAATAGTTCTATCTCTAACAATGGCTACGACAAAACTGCCCTGGGTAAAAAAAGCAATTGGGGCTATGACTTGCATCTATTTTTTCGCAGCAATACTGCCCTGGACATACATATTATTCATCTCACCTTATATCTAGCCTGAATATCTCACATTTTTTTAACCCCCTGAACGGCTTCAACTATTGTCTGGAACTAACATTGTTAGTGTAATACAACATAGCTGATAATTCAGATAATAGGAGGAATTGGTGCTGAGCTCTAAAAAGTGGCTAAAATTGGACTGTAGATTCCCACCATTGTCTATACATGGCCTTGCACCGCTTTTTTTTATTATTTGCGCAATTGTCTTATTCTCTAAGCAATTTCTGATTCCTCAGTGCAGGGACCCTGCTTGGCATATTCTTGCCGGAGAGCTAATACGCAAGAAAGGCATTCCCATTCACGACACATGGTCTCTTCATCAGCAGGAGCAAACCTGGATAAATTTGTCGTGGCTATGGGATATTTGGATAAGCTTCCTATACGATCTTAGCGGCGATTTTTACTACCCTATTTCTTTTTCGATATTAATTAACGCCCTTACCTTTGCTGGAGTTGTCGCTCTTGCGAAAGCTAGAGGTGGAAGCACTCTTACAACCGCTGCGGTCGTGTCAATTGGCATTGTGCCATTTTCACATGGAATGGGAATCAGACCTCAGCAAATAACTTTTCTGTGCACCCTAATTTTTTATTGGATTCTATACAAAAACTCGCAATCTGAGAATTTCAAAGGGCTTTACTTGCTACCACCTCTAATGCTGCTATGGGTAAACTGTCACGGCGGGTTTTTGGTCGGGCTTCTAATCCTCGCAGGATTTCTGGCTCAAGAGCTGTTTGTTGGGAAGAGACCGCACTTAATAAAGTTAGCATCCGTTTTAGTGCTCTGTGTAGCTACAACAACGATTAATCCAGTTGGAGTTGATGTCTGGGAGGGAATCAACCGAACACTAAGTGGACCACTTCAGGAAATAATCTCTGAATGGCAGCCGCTTAGTTTTTCTGTGAATCAGAAGATCTGGGGTTATTTGCTTTACATTTATGCTAGCGGTCTAATCCTTCTGCTATGCACAAGAAAACCACAAGCGTTATTGATTGAGAAATTGCTTTTCTGGTGTTGGTTCATTCTTGTTTTTAAGGCCGAGCGGCATATGACCATATTTTTTATCTTGAGCGCCCCAGTTTTTGCGCTATTGCTCGGATGCGTAGGATCGCGGTTATTGAAAACTGACAGCTGGTTACGAAAAAAACAGGAAGATTATGATTGCGATCTACAAAAGCCACCCGTAGTTAAAGGACTTTGTTGCGCTTGTTTTGTCTTCACTTTGTTGCTTTTTTCGGGATTGCCCAGACTGATATTCACATATGATGGCAAAGATAATGATTTACCCATTGAAGAAATTGATTACCTTGTTGAAAATCACACAGGTAAACGTGTCTTAAATGACTACTTCTGGGGAAGTTGTCTACTCTTTCGGTCAAACAACAAAGTGAAACACTTTATAGACGGAAGAGCAGAGACTGCTTTTTCTAAAGATATTGTTTCCGATTACCTTTTATTTCACCGCTGCAATCCAGCCTGGCCTAAACTCATCAGTAAATACAACATAGACGCAGCGATAGTGCGAAAAAATGATGCGCAAGAAAAATGTTTTACGGAAAGTGTTGACTGGCCTCTTGGTTACTCTGGACGCTTAGCTTCAGTATATATAAGAGCTAAATAGCAGCTGGTATTGTCAAGCGCATACGACCCAACAGTAAAATTTTTTGTGCAGACTATAATGCCAAATTTACTCCCAACACTCCACTTATCACGACAACCCAAAGCATGACCAACTCTGAAACCTCCACCACCCACCCGATAACAGACATTTTCATAATTCCAAACTGCCTGCTAACAAGTAATTGACTTAACACAGCCAAACACATCACTGTCACAACTAACAACAACCCCAGCGCATAGACAAACACACTTGCTGCAATAACAATCAACGAACTAAGCAGCACTATCCGACCCCATTTTTTTCGGGTCGACGAGCTGACATTCTCAACCGTGCCGTCAAGATTTAAGCCCAACAGTGCCGCAACATAACGAGAGAACATTGGAATCAACAATACGGTAAGAGAGATAAAACGAACATCTAAGGTCTGTGCTTGCATTATGGCAAAAATCTTACCCGTAAAAACAATCAAAACAACACCAATTCCCCTTAAGACCAAGGTGTTGTGTTCGAGTAAATTGATTTTTTTTTCCAACTTACCTGAGTACATAAACGCATTGGAGCAACGATACAATTCTCCAAGATGCTTCCCTCCGGAAAGTACCAGCCAAAGTACCGGAATGAACCAAGACGTAAAAATAGGTAAACTCTCATACAAGAAATGTACAATGAAGAAACTAATAACACCAAAGAACAAACCGACAATAGGAAACGAGACCAAAAAATAGACCTGTTCTTCTGGCTCTAATAGTCGTCCCTTCCGATAAAGAGCCAAAAAAGTAAGAGCCCGTATCGCCTCAAACAATCCAGCTAGCATAAAATAACTCCAACTTGATAATTCGCCATAATTTTACAGTTAAAAATAAACATCAATAGGACCTCGATTTGCGTCTATTAAGCATTTAACGCTATTGTCTAGTCAAGTTCTTTACGGTTCTTTTAACAATGGACTGTAATATTTAGAGATATGAGTAATTAAACCCTTTTCGTGAGAGAAACTTGTGCGAATCACCCAATGGGGAGAATACGGTATCTTGCTATCGCTCTACATCGCCCAGAGTGAACGCAATGGCGAAACCCCTGTAGGAGCCACAGATATAGCGAGTGCACATTGCATCGCTGTTCCTTACGCTCAGCAAATCCTACATAGGTTGCGACGAGGTGAGATTATAGAAAGTGTGCGAGGCCCGCACGGCGGCTACCACTTAGCTGCATCTCCGAGCGAAATAACTCTTAAAGACGTAATGACCGCGGTAGAGGGTGAAACCTTTGAGCTTATTTGCGACACTAAGCCACTAGACCCAGATACTCGCTGCGCCCCTCATTCCCCGTGTATCCTCAGACCAATCTGGAACGAATTACGAGAGCATTTAAACATTTTTCTTACCGGTTACAGCTTAGAACGGCTACTAAACACCTCGGTTCTTAAAGATTCCTTAGTGCAGATTCATAGGCCTAAATCATGAGGATTTATAAGAACAATGTTTAGTATATCAGCCTGGCTGCTAGCAACTTCAGAGTTAATATCCTCAAGCGCTGCTTGGTTGCTGTTTGGTTTTTTTCTGGCTGGTATTATTCACGTCATCCTTCCCCAGAATTTAGTCAAGCGATACTTAAAGAAGCCAGGTCTCAAATCTGTATTTAAAGCTTCTGCCATCGGTGTCCCCCTCCCTCTATGTTCGTGTAGTGTTATACCGGTTGCTGTGTCTCTTCGCAGAAGTGGCGCCAGTAGAGGAGCTATGGCAAGCTTTCTAGTAAGCACGCCTGAGATTGGCATTGAATCGTTCTTTCTTAGCTACGTCTTGCTAGGCCCCTTATTAGCCATAGCACGAGTAATAGCCGCATTTGCATCTGCTCTTAGTGTAGGGCTTGCAATCGACAAATGGGTTGTAGATGTTCACACACAGAAAAATGAAAAGAAACAAATGCCTAATTGTTGCAATAACAATCAGACAACGTGTGCAAACAATAATGATAACGATAAAACACTGCTACGAAAAGCAATTGACGCTCTCCATTATGGCTACGTCACACTGATAGATGACTTATCAAAATTACTAACTATTGGCTTTCTTACCGCAGGCTTTATAACAGCAGTAGTTCCTCTAGAGTGGTTCGACAACTTACAACTTGGCACATTAAGCTCTATGCTAATCATGCTCGCTATATCACTTCCCGTTTACGTATGCGCCACCGCATCAACTCCAATCGCAGCTGCACTTCTGACAAAAGGCCTAAACCCAGGAGCCGTGTTGGTATTTCTACTAGCAGGACCCGCCACAAACGTCAGTACAATGTTGATAGTAAAAAAAGAACTGGGAACAAAGGGGCTAGCTATCTACCTAACTGGAATAATATCCCTAGCCATGGCACTCGGGGCCCTGGTAAACAGAATTTTCAATACACACACCACATTCACCCTACCTACGACACCAGAAGGCATGAATCTACACCACCATCCGATAGCTCAAGTAAGCGGATTTCTGCTCATACTATTGCTATCAGCAAGTCTTGCTAGAAAGATTATTCAGTCGAGTAAGTCATAACGCCATCTTCTTAAGGAGCAATCTTTAAGGAACAACCTTATTTCTCCTCGCTGATTTCTCCACTAGTCTCTTGTTTCTTAGCTTCAACCAATTCAGCTTTAGTTTGGCGAAACTTTTTGCCCAAGTAAGGTGGTAGCTCAAACACCCACTTCTCGTAGCTACTATTTAGTTTTGCCGCCTGCTCTGGAGAAGACAAAACTAATTTGGCAGGTTTCTTAGAAGGTTCCGCCGAAGAAGAAGCCTCTTGTTGTTTTTCGCTATCTTCTTTCTGCTCGCTCTGACTCTCTTGCGACTTTTTGCTTTCCTGTTCAAATGCCTCTTTGAGAGTCCCCGCTAATTCTGAATTGAACTCAACTTCAATCTTCGCATAATATTTTTCCTCTTCTGCTTCGGGCTTAGATGAGAGTATTTTATAAGAAAGTGCATTTGAGAGCTGATAAACTGTCTTATTATCAAACACTAAGTCCTTGGCACTATCATCGCCTACGGTTATAACGTCTTTCAACCTGAGATTTTCAAGACCAGACCGTGCTTGCGACACCACCAACTCACTCACCTCAAAATCGTCACTAATAGGCTCCTTAAGGTCAAAAGCCGGTCCATTAGACCCATCATCACCCTTAGAACGAATAAGTTTGAACTCCTCAACCTCTTGCCCATTTTCATCAATGTGTAGCTGTCGAATTGATTCGATTTTAGAAGGAAGTACATTAGCCAAACTCGAATCAAACCAATGAGAGACGGTAGTCATAAGCGCAATCGGCTCGCCTACCAAATATACTTCACCTCGCCCAAAACGCCTGACGTATTGCCCAGATGAACCTTGCGGGCCACCCCCTTTACGAACATCACCCACATAAAGACCAGTAACTTCATTGCCTTCTGAATCTAAGAACACAACACGACCTTTACCTTTATCACCTATTTCATCCTCTACACCCAAAACGCTATGGCTTTCTTGCTCGGCGCTAATGAGCTGAGAAACGCTGAGTCCCATTACCTTTACCACAAACGCTCGCACTTTTCCGTAATCGGCGTTGTACAGCGCTCGTGCCGGCAAACGCCAACGCCCATCACTGAGCTCCAAGTCAATACTTTCGTCCTTCGTCTGAATTCTTATTTTTGTAATCCCCTCACTCTCGACATCCCCAAAAAGGAGCACACTCGATGGCCCACTGGGACGATGCGAAAAAGGAACTGTCA
Organism: Phascolosoma agassizii; assembly: GCA_035593235.1. Lineage (NCBI taxonomy): Eukaryota > Metazoa > Annelida > Sipuncula > Phascolosomatiformes > Phascolosomatidae > Phascolosoma > Phascolosoma agassizii. The sequence goes on along the minus strand of JAVJHY012265952.1, from coordinate 41,104 downwards.
CGTAAAAAGTCACCACCAGCGCGGCAAACACTATCGCAAGTAGTCCTATATTTCTCTGACTCATATCAATCTATCAATTTGTTCTACGGTTTCTTCTCTTAACTACAAACACAGCAATAGCGATAAAAATCAGCAGTGCTGGGACTAAAAATGCATTCATCAAAAAGAGCACATTTCCAAGTTTGTGTATGTCCTGACGCAAATTCCGCCTAACCTCTCGAAGCCGACGCTGAGCAACTTGTCTCTGCTTGCGAAATTTCCCTAACTCCTCCAGCATGCCCTTGCTAAATACCTGTTTGCCACTCTCTGCTGAACCTTGAGCTGATTGCAGTTGGCGTAGCCGATCATTAACCCCATTTAGTTTAGCCTGCAGCGATTGCTCCTCATTTTGCCATTTGAGCTGCGCTTGATGCTCTAATTCCTGCACTTTTCCAAATGGCCGTGTAAACTTCCCTCTTGAGCGAATACCTATCAAATCAGTAGAACCCATCAATTGCTCAAGCGTATTCTGAAGAAATACCAGGTTATCGTTGCGCAAACTTACGACCTTACGCCCAAAGAAATTCTGCATAGCTACAGAGAAGATATCAGACATGAAATCCACATCCGAAACAACAACAACACTTGTGGGTTTACTACTCTCAGTTAAGTGCAGTTCGCTTTCAAGTGAATCCTTTTTTTCCTGATCACTCTTTGGACGACCCTCAGGAAAATTCGACTTAAAACTACCAGTCAGCCTTACCGCAACTGCTTTTTCTTCACTACCTTTGCGATAACTTCGCAGGAGAGAATCTGGATTGCCGCCGCCAAGGCGATAATCATTTTGCTCCACAACCATGGCGTCCTTGGTAGTCTTGAGTAAAACCTCTCCATTGACCCCTTCAACGTCCTTCAATTCCAAAATACCACTAACGGGGAAAACTAACTCCTCCAATGCACCCGTAACTACGTCTGACTCATTCATGCTCTTTGAGTTTAAAGAAAGCCAAAGAACAAAACTAGTATTTGGGCCACCTCGCCCAGCATTTACAGGAGTAGCTAGGTTAATATCCGCCACTGCCTTGCTCTCAAGCATCTCAACTCCCCAAGAGGACAGTAATTTACTAAGATTAGACGCCTGCCCTCCGGGCGGTGGCATCTGTGGCATCTGAGCAGAGGCTTGGGGTCTATCAACTTGACTATATGGGTCAACCGCAACAAACAGTTTCCCACCTTGCATTACGTATTGGTCGATAGCAAACAGCGTTTCGTCAGAAAGCGCTTTAGGATGCACAACCATCAGAACATCAATATCTTTACTAATATCACTGACACTTGTCTCAAGATGGCGAACTTCCGCAAGTTCGCTTAACTGAGTTGTAAAAAACCACGGCTGGCTTGCACCACCTTGAGGAGGCATGCCTGGCATAGTAGGTGGAGTTGGAGCCCCCCCTTTTATCGGAAGCTCAGACAGAACTCCAACAACTGGCTTAGATGTTTCGACAAGAGAAGCAATGAGTGACGTAATGTCGTATTCCAAAAACCCCTGTCTGTTAAAATCAAACATAGGAATCGCCGCCTCTTTGCCACTAGCAGTCGTTGCCGCAAGACCGAGATAAAACATCTCTCCATTAGGAATCGGCATCGGCGTTAAGCCATATTTCTGAGCCCACTCTTCCTCTTCACTATCTTGCTTAGGGTCATAGGTTTCTAATAGGATCTTACCTTTTCCAACACGCGAATACTCTTTTAACAACTCGAGAATTCGTTCACCATACAGAGCTATGCCCGTATGTCGAGCAAGGTTTGCCCTACTGAGATAAAACCTAAACTTAATAGGGTCTTCGACGGTAGAAACTATATTCTTTGTTCCATCTGACAAGCTGTATAACCCCTCATCGGTCAAATCGACATACAAAGAGCTAAAAGCAACACGGCCAATACTATTAACAAGTAATAAAATACCTGCTAACAGAAGAACCCCAGAGACTGAAAAAAATGTTTTTTGAACGCTTCCACTCATATTTCAATTCTACGCTTTAGTTTGCCTTACCACGATCGAGAACAATGGTTCCCGATACAAGAAAGAATGCCATTAATGATACAAAATATAATACATCCCGCAAGTCAATCACCCCTCGCTGAATAGCCTCAAAGTGATGCGGAAAACTCAAATTCTTAAATTGTTCAACAATCCCGTCTGGCAAATACTCTAAAAAGAAAGCCACAACAGGGTCAAACCCCAAAAGAATCAGAAATAGACATAGAGCAGTTGAAACAACGAAACTAATAACCTGGCTATTAGTTGCCGAAGACACACAAATACCCACAGATAGGTACGCTCCAGCCATAAGAAAACTCCCAACATAACTCGCAATGATTACGCCTAAATCCGGCTCCCCCAGATAAGAAACTGTAAACACAACAGGAAATGTCAGTAACAAAGCTATGCCTAGAAACACCCATGCAGCAAAAAACTTTCCGAGCATAGCCTGAAAAAGGGTAACTGGAAGCGTCAACAACAACTCGATAGTACCCGTGTTTCGCTCTTCTGCCCACAGCCGCATAGAAACCGCTGGAATAATAAAAAGGTATAACCATGGGTGCCACACAAAAAAGGAACGCAAATCCGCCTGCCCTCCTTCATAAAAGCCACCTAGCTTAAATGTAAGAACACCTGATAAAATTAAAAAGACCGTCAAAAAAATCAGTGCTATCGGTGTGGAAAAATAAGACTTGAATTCCCTCTTAAAAACGCATGTTATAGCTCGCATTTTACTTGAATCACCCTCTCCATGTTTAATTAACTCAAATGTGAACTAAAAGTTATATCTCGAAATACCTCATCGAGCTGTCCCTTGTTTAGCGTTAAATCCCGAAGTTTCCAGTTCTCCTTCTCAGCCGCCCTAACAACTTCGTTTAACAAAACAGCGCGCTCTTTCGGCAAAAGCAGATACGTGCTGTGGTCATCCACACCGACTTTCTCTACAACTTCCTTTACTCCAGCGATGCTTGCAAGGCGTTCAGGCATATCACCACAGTCGGTTTGCTCAAAACAAACTGTTACGGCACCGTGAAATTTAGAGCGCTTTCTAAGCTCGTCTGGCGTACTATCAGCAACGAGCTTCCCTCGATCGATGATTACGGCACGATGACATACCTCATCGACTTCCTCGAGAATATGAGTAGAAAGCAATATGCTTTTTGTCTCTGCCATACTGCGTATTAAAGACCGCACATCGCTTTTTTGATTCGGGTCCAAACCATCAGTAGGTTCGTCAAGTATTAATATCTCCGGATCGTGAATGATAGCTTGAGCAAGCCCGACACGTCGCTTAAAGCCTTTAGAGAGTGTCTCTATGCGCTGTCGCATCACGGCATTTAGTCCTGTAAGTTCTTGAACTCGCGCGACTGCCCTACTTTGCTCTGCACCGTCTATTCCACGCATTGAAGCTACAAACCCCAAAAACGCTCCTACTTCCATCTCTCCATATAAAGGTGCGTTTTCAGGTAAGTACCCAACACTTCGCCTAGCCTCCAATGGGTTTGTGGTAACATCAAAACCCGCAATTCGAGCAGTCCCAAAGCTCGGGGCTAAAAAACAAGTGAGCATTTTCATCGTTGTTGACTTTCCAGCACCATTAGGGCCTAAAAAGCCAAGCACCTCGCCTCGGTTAACACTGAAAGTCACACCATCAACGGCTTTAAACTGGCCGAAGTTTCTCCCTAACTGCCGAGCCTCAATCATTACTGACATATTGATGTTACCTTACGTATTTCCTACAAAACTAAAGAGTAAACCACATCGCCACACGCTAACAGCATCAGCTCTTGTAGCAAAGAGCCTCGAATTATTTAACTCAATTGCCCTGTAGTCAATAGGGCAAACTAACGAGAATCGACAATTCTTATAAATTTTTGTATATAAGAACGCTTTTTAACCCAGATTTTGCATTTGAGTTTTGCTATGGTCACCCATCATACCTGCCATGCCCTGAACTCTAATGCAAAATCTGGGTTAAGCACTAGTTACTTGTTATCTTATTATCATCAGGGGTCAATATAAATGTCAGATACAAACCAGCTAAAGCTCAAAGTGGGACTTGCGGACATGCTACGCGGCGGTGTCATTATGGATGTTATCAATCCCGAGCAGGCCAAAGTTGCCGAAGATGCGGGAGCTGTCGCGGTAATGGCGCTTGAGCGAGTACCGTCAGATATTCGCAAATGCGGAGGTGTAGCTCGAATGGCATCAATTGATATCATTGAGAAAATAATGAGCACTGTAAGCATTCCAGTAATGGCGAAGGCTAGGATTGGCCATTTTGTAGAGGCTCAAGTACTGAGCGAGCTCGGTGTTGATTTTATCGATGAGAGTGAGGTTCTAACCCCTGCAGATGAGAAGCATCATATCAACAAGTTTGATTTCACGATTCCGTTTGTGTGTGGAGCGCGAAATTTAGGTGAAGCACTTCGGCGAATAAGCGAAGGAGCAGCTATGATTCGCACGAAAGGTGAAGCTGGAACAGGAAACGTTATTGAGGCAGTTCGACATATAAGAAGCATTACCTCTGAAATGCGTCGTCTAACCATGCTTGGCGAGGAAGAACTTGCATGCACGGCTAAAGAGCTAGGTGCCTCTTATGAGATAGTAAAACTCGTTGCATCAACTGGGAAACTACCTGTGCCAAACTTCGCGGCTGGTGGCGTTGCGACTCCTGCAGATGCGGCACTGATGGTACAGCTTGGAGCTGAAAGTGTATTTGTCGGTTCTGGAATTTTCAAATCAGAAGAACCAGAGAAAACTGCCTGTGCTATTGTAAAAGCGGTCACTCACTACAATGACCCAGCAACGTTGTTAGAAGTCTGTCGAGGACTTAAGGGCGCAATGCCAGGAATAAACATTGAAGACCTAAAGCCCAGTGAGCGCTTAGCCGAACGCGGTTGGTAGGGGTTCTCTAGTATGAAAGTCGGAGTACTTGCGCTACAGGGAAATTTCCAGTCACACCGAGAGCGGCTAGCCTCTCTCGGTGTGACATCCTTATCAGTTCGCAAAGCTGTTGAGCTAAATGCTATCTCGGGTTTAGTTCTACCTGGGGGAGAATCGCTAACAATGCTAAAGCTCATGAGTAAGGAGTTCAAAGTTAAACTAAAAGCGTGCATTGAGGATGGCTTACCTGTGTTGGCTACTTGTGCGGGCACTATTTTACTTGCAAAAAATATTTTTGACCCCGAGCAGGACTCTTTAGGCCAACTCGACATTGACGTAACGCGAAACGCGTACGGCCGGCAAAAAGAATCATTTATTGAATCCTCCCTATGCTGGACAGAAGACGGAATGCGAGCGCTTCAGGAAGTGACTGACTATAGTACGACAGAGGCAACTAACATCAATGCCGTGTTTATACGTGCACCTAAAATCACTCGCACTGGAGAGGGTGTTAAGACTCTAGCCTTACAAGACGGAGAGCCTGCTTTAGTTTCCTCTGGAAATATTATTGCCGCGACATTTCATCCAGAGCTAAACAACGATGAAGCAATAGTTCATCGGTTATTTCTTGCGCGTATCTAGGCTGTCTGAGGAGTCCTCGACGTGAGGATCTTTTGGGGCTATGTGGACAACGCGAACAGATCCTAACGTTAAGGACTCCTCAGACAGCGGAGAAAGCTGTTTAGAGAGCTATACATTATTCCCGACAAAGGATCACAAATGAGGTGAACTATCCGAGCTACGCGCTCGGTTTCTTACGCCCCGCCACCAACACGTAAGCCGAATCTCACGGAAACATTTGAGCAGTGTTATTACTGACTTGCAGTGGCACAGGTCAGTCTAGACTAGCCTGAACGAAAACAACACATTGGCGACACTCATTTATATTAGTCACTAACAAACATTTAAGCGATATAACTACTATAAAGGGCGTAATCTTCTTTACTACCACACAATCGCCTACCTGCTCTTTCGATTTACCGCAAGTTTTTGGGTAAAAAGAGTCTCCTCATCTCGTATCTCTCACCGGTTTCATGATGCGAGAAACGAGATGAGAGAAAGTTATTAAGGTTATTTAATTCTGTTTTTTGACCTACACTCCTTTGAAAAATTCATTCCTTTTGAGGTTGTACCAAAAAGGTAGCACGTATTTTTTTCAGGCTAAGTCCCAGTCACTGGCATTAGCTTGTGAAAAATACGTGCGCGCAATGAGCGCCACCCTCATTTCGAGGATAAATTTTTTCATTTTAAAAGGAGGATGTTGCCATGGTATATCTCAAGGATTATCCCACTAACGAGCTGTATTATAGGCTCGGGGATGCGAAAGTAGTGAACTTTGATGTCTTAGGATGCAATGGATATGCCATTCACATGAAGATTTCATGCGAGACTGGCCATGGCATAGTAGTATCCTTCGTAGGGTATCTCCCATTTAGGGATAAACAGCAGCGACAGGATCCAACACCTGTCATTGATGAGTTCCAGCAGACTTTTAGGAATTCCTTTGCGGCATTATTGGTAAGACCAGCTGCAAAGGTAGGCAACTATATTCGCCTAGAGGTCACGCGCCATGGGCCTGTTCTCGTTGGATTTACAAAAGAACAAATCTACAACAGGCCAGCTCCTAGCCGACTAGCACTAAAGGTGTTGGCTAACAGGAATTGTCTTCAGCTGACGATTCCTCTTCCAACAAATTGGGTACACAGGGAAATTAAATTCGGTGCAGATGGCTTTTTAAGCATCAAGGGAAAGCTAGTTAAGTTAAGACTCCTGAGATTGTTCACTTCTATTGTCAACGATCAAACAGTTGACAAATCAACCGTTTCTATAAATGAGTTGATTGAGTTTGGAAGTGAGACAATCAACATTCATTATGGGAAAAATAGCGCCCTGGATGAATGGCTTAAAGCCAAGTTCCCTGAATCAACAGACCATTATACATTTTTGCATAAATTTTTCTATGGAGACTATAACAACAGGCCTCCATACCCAGAGAACGTTAGAACATTCGCGAACACTAGCAATCTTAGATTGCAGAGATGGGCTGAAGAAAATTCAAAATTGGTGGATAGTGATAAGACTTGCACTATTGGACATTACGAATACGATAATTACAAATGTGTAATAGTGCATGAGCCAGATTCTCCAAAATACGATGGTAAAACTTACCGCAGGGTTCTAGTTTTACCAAAGGACGACAAAGGAGGATCTAACTGGGAGGAGGCACTATTCTACTGCAAAGAAAGCGCATTAGCGCTTCTTCCGCAGAGCTAAGATACATCACAAAAACCAACTCGACATCAAGACCTGGAGTCGAGTTGGTTTTATGAAATCTTCTAGGAAGCGCATATAATAAAAAAGGTTGTTTTAAAAACTTTCTCTTCATCTTACCAGTCTAGTACCTGGCAGACACCAAATCGAAGATCTCACGCGTTATAAACCTCCCCTTCCATCTCAGTAAATAGCTTCAACACGGCACAAGCCTCATCAGCTAACACATCCTGTACAACCTCAACCGGCTCAAGTGGCGCTTCTCGCCCTCTGAGCTGCCCCACCCAATCATCAGGCAGTGGCCCCTCCTTGAAATCAGTAAGAGCTTCGACCTGCTCCGCACTAGCTCCAATGACAACTCTCTTAACTCCTGCCCACCAGATGGCACCAAAACACTGAGTGCAGGGCTGCGCTGAGGTTACTAGCTCCAATTTTGGTAAACCATTGGCTCCCAAAGTAAACGTCTTCAGTCCTTTTTGAGCAAGTGTCATTGCCATAACTTCGGCATGAGCTAGTGAACATTTGCTCGTTACTACGGTATTGACTCCAGGTGCGACCAATCTACCCGTCTGCATTTCAAAAACAGCAGCACCAAATGGACCTCCTGTCTTCTCTTCTACATTGCGTCGAGAGAGCCAAATGGCAAACTTCATTCGTTCCTCAAGCGACAAAAAAGGCTTTTTCGCACACTCGGGGACCTCCTTCTTTAGCCAACCTGGAAGTTCCAAAACAATATCAATAAGATTCATACGCCCCTAGCTAAATTTGCAATCACGGTAACGCCGAACTATCGATGTAAAAGCTAGTTACATAGTTAACAAGTCGTAAAATACAAAAACTAACTCCTATGATAATATGCATTTTGCGATTGGCTACTTCCCCTCTGAGCAATTTCCGCCCTAACACTATCTGAACGACATAAAGCACTAGCACACCGGTGGAAACTACTGCATGAAACCATATAAACGTTTTATCGGAGCTAGTAACAGTATTCAAAGCACTCCGACTAAATTCAATGTACAAAACAAGAGCGAGGTCTATAACAAATGCCGATAGCATAAATCGAGCATGCACGCGCGGAACATGACGAAAACTCAACCCAGCAGCAATTAGACACAGAACAAAAGTAGAAACAATATGCAACATCAGAGAACAGTAACGCGCACAAGAGAACCGGAAAAGCTATAAAATACCAGGAAGTGACAATAGGCATTGCCATTAAATGAGTGATTTAGGGCATGAAATAACCTTTTCGCATGGCTCTGTGCCAACAACTGTGTAAACACTATTCAGGGATTGACCCCTCGGGTGAAACATAACTTCTGTAAATTTAACCACAGATTACACAGATTTTCACAGAGAACTAATCTGTGAAAATCTGTGTAATCTGTGGTTAAATAATTATGCGCTGTTGCTGGTTTCCCAGAGTTATTGAGCACATACGGTAAAGCGAGGCAACTGCCAGCAATCACTGATACTTTTTTTCGACATTATAGAATTCGTAAGGGGTACACGAACGCTCCGAGGACTTTTTACAGTAAAAACAACAAATCCACAACAATTTTTGTTACAATTTGTAACAAATTGTGCTACTGTTAATGTATTATGGTACTTGAAAATCAACAAATAGACGATACGCAAGATGATGATTCTTTTATCATAGATCTGACTCAAAAAGAGACAGAAGAATCAGCCGAGCAATATGCTCAAGAGAATCTCGACACTTCTTTCGATCAGGCGGTAAAAATGTATACAGACCGTAAGTTCAAGCATAGTGTAATACGCTACAACATAGAGGATTGGCTAAAACTTCTAGGCAGAAGAGACGAGATTATTCAAGACTAACATCATAATTAGAATACAATGCTTATTACTGGTAAAAAAACCACAAAACTGTTTTAACCAGTTCAATGAGATTCTCAACTCTTTCATCCCCCAAATATTACATTTCTCGGCTTCTGCTAAATTTAGGGTAATTCGCAACAAATCAAAAAATACGTCTCACGGCATATTAGGATTTCATCGAGGTATGAATCGAGAACCTATACCGTTCGATTCTGAGTATGGTAAATTGTATCTAGAACTCAACCAAGATGTTGAAGCAATTAAGAGAGATAATCATAATGATTATCGACTTACGACATTGAATTATCGTTATTGCATTTACCAACAACCTAACGACGAGGAGCCATTGTTCAGATGGGAGTTTGAAAAATACCCAAAGAAGAAACACCCTGATAACAACTACCCTCGCAATCATCTACATATACCTTTACGGCATATGAATCTTACCACAGGCAAGGCTTTTAATTTCTTAGAGCTACATACCCCAACGGGCAGAGTTACGATAGAAGAGGTATTGAGATTTCTCATTGCAGATCTGAAATACAAGCCTAACGTTAGTAATTGGCAAGAAATTCTAGAAGACTCCGAGCGAGAGTTTTACGGTGATTAGAGTCACAACTTGTGAATAGCACCGCCGTTAAAATCTTACGCGGGCGTCTACTTATTAATATTTGAGGTGATTGAAAGAACAGCCAGTCTAGGCGTTATGATAGAAGTCAGTGATTATGTGATAAACACGTGATTTTTGCAATCCAACTCATACTTATCTCTTAGTCTCGCTATTAGTATCTTCACTCAACGACTCCTTTGAGCCATTGAAATCGTCAAAACCCTGGTAGGCGCGGGCGGGATTGAACCGCCGACCCTCTGCACGTCAAGCAGATGCTCTCCCACTGAGCTACGCACCTATATGGGAACAACTAAGGTAAGTTATTATACACACTTTGCAGCAATATAATACAGGGCAACCCAACCTATATCTCAAAATCGCATACCTTCAAATATATCGAAATATCTCGATTTACAAACTGGCTAAATTCATTTCTAATGGGGGGATATGTGTGCCACGAAGGGCATAAAATCACTCAGTAATGTAGCTATAGATCTAATGCCAAATTGGTGCTATGCTTCGGCGCTCTCGCTATTGGTGAGTGAGCAAAATAGTCAATGAAGTGGGTGGTCTGTGTATATATACAGGCTGCAAAATGTTGCCAGAATTAAGGATGTGAGCGAATTATCATGCCTAAGATGAAAACCAACCGAGGGGCTGCGAAGCGTTTTAAGAAAACAGGGGGGTCTCGCATTGCGCGCGGCAAGGCGAATCGGCGACACATTTTGACCAAGAAAAATCGTGGTCGAAAGCGGGCTCTGAGAAAACCTGCCGGCGTTTCTCAAAACGATCGAAAACTCGTGCTGCAGTTGCTTCCGTATTAAGCAAAGTTTCAGAATTACAAGAAATTAGGAACATATATTATGAGAGTCAAAAGAGGTACTAAGGCCCGTAGTCGGCGCAAAAAGATTTTAAAACTCGCTAGTGGTTTTCGCGGCAGGTCTGGTAATACCATACGACAAGCTACTCAAAGAGTCGAAAAAGCACTTTGTTACGCTTACCGCGATAGACGAACGAAAAAACGAGATTTCCGGCGCCTCTGGGTAACCAGAATTAATGCGGCACTCGGTGAGACGGATGTCAATTATTCTTCTTTTATATGTAACCTGAAAAAAGCTGGCATTGAACTAGATCGTAAAATGCTCGCTGACCTTGGGGCTCGTGAGCCAGAGTCTTTTATGGCTGTGGTAAATGTAGCAAATCAAGAAGCTCGAGCGTAACTGAATCAAAGGCAACAAATAGGGCCTAATCATAGTGCTTACTCATGACTCGGTAGACGAGTTCCGGCAGAACGCTGTTACTCTTATTAGCACTGCCTCTGACAAGACTAAACTTAACGATATACGCACTAGCGTATTTGGGAAAAAAGGTGAACTTACGCTTCTAATGAAGAAGCTTAAGGACGCCGACCCTCAGGCGCGTCGAGAACTTGGACGCCTTCTCAACACCACTAAGTTAGAACTAGAGACACTGCTTGACTCTCGCATTGAAGATCTCTCTGTTGCAGCATTAAACGAACAGCTTGCAAATGAGTGGATTGATGTCACACTGCCTGTAAAAAGCCCTGTTTTTACTAGTGAGCCTGGCTCCATTCATCCACTGACTAGAGTTCAGCAAGAGTTAGAGAAGGTGTTTGTTGGCTTGGGTTTTAGTGTTGTCGATGGGCCAGAAGTAGAAACAGACTATTACAATTTCGAAGCTCTAAATATTCCAGAAACACATCCAGCGCGAGATATGCAGGATTCGTTTTATACGACCTGTGGTAATCTACTCAGATGCCATACCTCATCAATTCAAGTCAGAGCTCTTGAGAGGTTAAAACCTCCTGTTCGAATTGTAGCCCCTGGGCGATGTTTCCGATGTGAAAGAGTGGATTCCTCACACGAACATACTTTTTATCAAATGGAAGGTATGATGATCGATCGTGACGTGAGTGTGGGACACCTTATTTACTTTATGCGCACTCTTTTAAGAGAAATCTTTGGAAGTGAACAAAAAGTGCGGCTGCGCCCCGGTTACTTCCCTTTTGTTGAGCCAGGATTTGAACTGGATATCTGGTTTCGTGGTGGTTGGCTCGAATTACTACCATGTGGATTAATACATCCTAAAGTGCTCGAATTTGGAGGATTGGACACTAAAGTCTGGTCTGGTTTTGCGTTCGGCCTTGGTTTGAGTCGTCTCGTCATGTCGCGATATGGAATTGATGATATACGGCACCTACAGAGTGGTGACCTTCGATTTCTTAAACAATTTAGGTAATTTAAATGCTTATTTCTAGAAATTGGTTATCTGACTTTGTCGATATTGAGGACCTTTCAGTTTTTGATTTTAGCGAGCTTATTACCACAAAGGTTGCTGAAGTCGATGAGACCACTGAAGTAGCCTTACCTGTTGAAGATGCGATTGTTTGTGAGGTCATATCTGTTTCTCCTCATTCAAATGATGCCAAACTAAAGATTGTCGAACTCGATGCGGGTAATGAGAAACTTAGTGTCGTTTGTGGAGCACCTAACTGTAATGTCGGGAGTTTGGTGGCTCTTTTGCGCCCTGGCGCGAGGTTTTACAAGCCTAGTGATTATCCAAATTTGTCTACTGTTGAAAGTAAAGAAATCGCTGGTGTTCAGAGCGCTGGATTTTTGGCATCGGAAGCGGAACTTGGTTTGAGTTCAGATCATCAAGGGATTTTTACTCTAAATGATTTCGCTCGGGCGAAGCCTGGAGCGCATCTAGCGTCAGTTATTGGTGGTTCGGATGTTGTCCTGGACATTGACAATAAATCTCTTACGCACAGAGCAGATCTTTGGAGTCATCTCGGTTTTGCTCGTGAGTTGGCAGCAATCCTAGGTCGTAAACTTAAAGTGAATGTAGATGAGATAGACGACTTTCACGAGGTAGGTATTAATAAGCTCGCAGCGCTAGGTAGTACCAAGAGTAAGTTTGAGATTTCTATCGACTCAGCCACGAAGTGTCGGCGTTTTGCTGGAATTGAGCTTGAAAATGTCAGTGTTAAGCAATCTCCACTATGGATTCGCAGACGATTGTTTGTAATTGGAGCAGGAGTTCGGAATTTAGTGGTGGATTTAAGTAACTACATTATGCATGACCTAGGACAACCTAATCATTGCTACGATGCGGACCTCTTGAAATCGAATCTCATCACCATCAGATTAGCTAAGAATGACGAAGAATTTATCGGTCTTGATGCAATCACACGAAAGCTTTCCAAGAAGGATTTTGTCATAGCGGATGAATCTGGGCCAATTGCTTTGGGGGGGGTCATCGGTGGACAGGCTTGTTCGGTTAATGATGGAACCAAGCGGTTGTTTTTGGAAAGTGCTAATTTTGATCCGGTTGTTGTTCGCAAAGTTACGAAACGCCATCAGTTACGCACGGATGCCTCTAATCGTTTTGAAAAAAATCGGTCTCCATATTCCGTTCCATTGGCTATACATAGATTCGTTCAACTCATTACTGACATTGATAGTGATGTTCGTGTCGCGAGTAAAGTCGTAGATTCTTTTGTAGAAAAACCGAAATTGGTTGTTGTGCCAGTAAACTACGACTTTATTCGAAAGAGACTAGGGGCGCAAGTTGATGATAATAAGATAAAATCAATTCTGAGCTCTCTCGGTTTTGTTTTTCGCACTTGTTCTGATTCAAAAAAGACAAGTGTCACGGTGCCACATGAGCGTGCAACTCGTGATGTTACTATCCAAGAAGATTTAGTTGAAGAAATTGGGCGTATCTATGGTTATGAGAATATCCCAGAAGTTGCTCCTTCGATAGAATCCACTGCCTCAGAGAGAGATTCTTTGAAGGACTTTGAGCATGAAAGTAGAGAGGTGCTATCCGGAGCTGGTTTTTCTGAGATGTATCACTACTCATTCATGACTACCGAGTTTGCGAAAAAACTTGGGTTTCAAACAAATACCGCGGTGGAACTTTTAAATCCTGTTACCTCCGATGAGCGTTACATGCGAACTAGTTTAGTTCCCGGAATGATCGATGTCGTTTCTAAAAATAGCCGATATTTCGACAATATCTCTCTGTTTGAGCTAGGGCGAAGGTATCTAAGGGCAGGGGGGGAAGGTAAGACTAACTCTCATCAGAAAGTTCAACAACCGGCGATTGAACGGCGCATGCTTTGTCTCTCTAACCTTATCGATAAAGACAGCTTTGCACTAGGGACTATCATGGAGCCAGCGGTTAGTGATGGGGCTGAATTCTATATCCTTGTCTCTGCCATAAAGCATTTAGTCAAATTGGCGACTAACCATGAATTAACACTCTCATCCATTGATGCGACTGCAACGCAAGAATTTTGTTCGCAAGGGCCAGTCGATCCTAATGCTGAGTTAGTAGCGTCTCGCAAGTGGATGCACCCATATCGCAGTGCGATATTGAAAGTAAACGGCAACAATGTGGGGATTATTGCAGAAGTTTCTCCGAACGCACTACCGAATCTGAATAAAAGAGTTGTAATTGCCGAAGTGGATCTTGAAAGTTTATTCGAGCTTCGCACTACTAATTTGGGGTTTTCGAGTATTTCAAAGTATCCAGATTCATTGTTTGAAATGTCTGTTGTGATGCCCAAAAGGGAGCCTTACCAGCATTTGAAGCAGGTCATTACAAAGGGTGTTTCTGACGTAAGTTGTTTGCGAAACCTCGAAGTGCTCTCCGTTTATGAGGGTAAGCCTTTAGGAGCAGATGAAAAGAGTGTTTCTGTAAAGTTGTCTTTTAGTGCTCCTGACAGAACTTTGTCGTCAAAAGAACTTAAGGGGCTTCAGGATATGGTTATCAAGGCTGTCCAAGGCAGTGAGTACCATCTTAGAAGCTAGCCTGGATTTCTCACCAACTTCGCTAGAGACTATACATCTAACCGGTGAGTGGCTTCCACAGATTTTTGAAATCGAGAAGCATAGCTTTCCACGTCCGTGGACAAGGGAGATGTTGTTTGCTGAGCTTAGTAAGGACATAACATTGTCTCTCGGTATTAAAAGTGGCACGACCCTTATTGCATATGCTATCAGTCATGTTTTGTTAGATGAGTTGCATATTCTGACCCTTGCAGTTCGTTCTTCGTCTCGGTTGCAAGGATTTGGAAAGATGCTTCTAGAAAAGCTTTTATCCGAAGCCGTAGGTGCAGGTTGTAGTTATGTTACACTCGAGGTGCGCGAAGGGAATGCTTCAGCTAGAAAACTATATGCTAAACTAGACTTTTTAGAAGTCGGGCTTAGAAAGCACTACTATAGGGACAATCTTGAGAATGCTCTGTTGCTAAGAAAAACCGTAGTGATTTGACCTAATCTTCCGTATAGGGTATAACGGCGGTTCGGTTTTTAATTACTCTAGTAAAACAACATAAATAAAAATACGGGAGAGGCGAATATTGACTGCGCTAAGTTTTGAACCTGGAGAGAAGGTAGTATACCCAGCCCATGGGGTAGGTGTTATTGATTCAGTGCAAGTTCGTGAAATTTCGGGGTCTAAAACCCAGTTTTACATGATAACTATCCATGATACAGGCATGAAGATCATGGTTCCCGTAACTCAAGCTGATGCCGTAGGTTTGCGTGGTGTAGCTGATGGAGATACGATCGATAAGGTTTATGATATCCTTCGAGATCGCAATGTTACTGTCGATACACAGACCTGGAATCGAAGGCACCGAGAGTATACCCAGAAACTAAAGACGGGCTCTGTCTTTGAAATAGCTAAAGTCATCAGAGATCTTTCTGTCCTTAAAGTGGATAAGGAACTTTCTTTTGGTGAGCGCAAAATGTTGGATACTGCGCAGAGCTTGTTGGTTCGAGAGATATCAGTCTCGCGTGCTAGTTCCGAAGAGCAAGTAATGGATGAGATTCAGCAGCTTTTTCATGTTGCGTAGTAGGTTTCATGTCAGCACTTGCTAATGTGCTCCAGATAAAGTGTGACATCTTCTACAAGTAACTCTGATTGCGTTGTTTATGCTATCATTCCTGCTGCCGGAGTTGGTAGCAGGATGGAGGGGCTTTGTCGGGATGGAGACTCGAAAGTATTTCTTTCGCTTTTAGATGGGCGTTCAGTTCTTGAATGCGCTTTACAATCTATTGTTGAATCACAAGCTGTAAAAGGCATAGTTTTAGTGGTGCGGCCAGAAGAAGTTCAAGCGTCACAAAAGCTATTAAGTGATTTACTTCCTTCGGATGTCGATTCTTTTGTCGTTATTGGAGGCAGCAGTCGTCAGGAATCTGTTGGTAACGGCATAAACAAGGTTGTCGAGTGTCGAGCGAATTTTGTGCTTGTCCACGATGCAGCGCGACCGTTGTGTCCACCAGAACTTATACGAAGTGTTGTGCGTAAAGCAACGAGTGACGGAGCTGCTATTCTCGCAGTGCCTGTTAAATCGACTATCAAATCCTCAGGGGATGACCTGACTATTGCGAAAACTCTTTCAAGGGAACATTTATGGGAGGCTCAAACTCCACAGGTGTTTTCTTTAGCGTTACTGAAGAAGGCTCACGAGCAGGCTATCCATAGCGGCTACTGCGGAACCGATGAAAGTGAGTTAGTCGAGCGCATAGGAGCAAAGGTGTCACTTGTGCGCGGAACTAGTCGAAATCTTAAGATAACTACCCCGGAAGACTTAGAAATTGCTTCAGCATTGCTATTAAGTTGTTGACAGTCAAATACATACATGCAACGGCAGGCCCCACCTTGTCTTAAAGGACAGTAAAAAACCGTTGCTTTTACCGGCTGGGGTGTGTATAAGATGCCTACGTAAATGGTGTTCTTTTCGTCAGATAAATGGGTAGTATTGAAGTTTACTTGTCTCTTGCTCGAGTTTTTGCTCTAGCAAGGGACAGATGAGCGGTTGAATAGGGTTTTTCCGGACTATTTGGTTCTTCCGTTTCTGTTTTTTCTATTTTAGTAAGTAAGCCATGCCGTCACCTTAATGTCATTGATTTTGTGATATTTCAGGTGATGCGGCTTAACTTCATTCGTTTTCAGAAAGGAAATGGATAATGAAGATAGTATTTGTTATTGCTGAAATGGTAGCTTTTGGTATCGCTATTGCTCTTTTGACAACAACATCAGAGGGGAAGCTCTCGATTGATGACCTATGGGGGCTGTACAAGAACATAGGTGCAAATCTTAGCTTAATTATCGTGACAGGTGTCGTGGTAATAGGAGCAACGAGCTCAATCGATACTGGGAGATTCTCGAATCTCGAAAGGGTATCTACAACCAGTGTCTTGGTAGGCTCGGTTGTGTTGGTAGCCTTAAATCCAGTGGGATTAAATCGACTCACTGGCATAGTTTGCATTGTGATTTATGCAATTGCGACCTTGCTAGTGTTATTCGTTATGGGCAGAACAACATTGCTGAAATGCTTCATAACGAGTCACAGGATTTAGCCTTAGAAAAAAATCGGTGAGAACTTTAAGAAGCAAAATCAAAGTTCTCACCATCATGAATGTTTTTCACAAACCGCTCGCTGTGCCAATCTCTGATACCTAAACCTCAATAGTCAGTCCATCGTAGGCAAGTTCCACAGAACGCTCTGTCATTTTACGCAATTTTTCATTACCTTGAAGGTGATCCACATCGTGACTGATATGAGTTAAATAGCTCTGCTTTGGCTTAATTCCCTCTATCGCCGCAACAGCTTGCGAAAAATTAAAATGAGTTGCGTGTTCTCTATATCGCAATCCGTCAATGATTAAGACTTCAAGACCTTCTAAATATTCCATTGTCTTATCAGGGATAAAGGAGCAATCCGTAATATAAGCAAAATTACCAACTCTGTAAGCAAACACCTCGAGTGGGCCGTGCATGACGGGGAGTGGTAGGAAATCTATTCCACTTAAGTTAACAGATTCGTAAGCTCTAATGCGCGAAAGAGTTAGCTTTGGTGGAGCACTTCCTGGGTGATACTGTTTGGGTGAGAAGATGTAATTGAATATTCTCTCTAGCTCCGTAGCACTATGGTCACTTGCATATGCTTCAATGGGCGTTTTTTGAACGTAACTAAAGCCCCTTAAATCATCTATGCCGTAGATGTGATCGGCGTGAGTGTGAGTATAAAATACATTATCCACTCTCTCTATGCCGGCTCTTAAGGCCTGATAACGCAAATCGGTGCTTGTGTCTATCAATACACTTTTTAGAAGAGGGGTTGTCGATGGGGCACTCGAAGGATTCTGCCTGGCACCACTTCGGTAAAGCTCAATATGTATTGAAGTTCTCAGTCGTTTGTTAAGTGGATCCTTTGAACAACAAACTTCACAATGACACCCCGGAAGAGGGACTCCCGTGGATGTTCCAGAACCCAAAACTGTAATTCTCACAAATAAACCTCCTTTATCGGAAAATTTCTCTTAAAAACTATGTCATATCTGGCTTAATAGATAATATCCCATTTTGCGACCAATAGCGCATGTGTTAACCTTAGCAACGCTTTAAAAAACGTTTTATGATGTGGCTGTTATAGCTGAGAGAATTAAATACTTTGCAAACAAGTTTAAGGGTAAATTAGTAATCTTATGGAAAATGATGAATCACCTGAATTAAAAGTTGTCGACAAACGTCGTTTTTCTGAAAGTGGTGAGGTGCGGCAAGGGGTTGATGAAAAAGCTGAGCAAAAGCCCGTTGAGAGTCGAGGGGCTAAAGTCTCTAAGCAGAATGAGAGTAGCAAGGTCGAAACTGGCAGTGGTGGGCAATCTACTGAATCAGTACCAGTAGATTTTTCATCCTTTGTCGTGAGTCTTGCGACTCAAGCGATGGTCATGTTGGGTGAGATTCCCAATCCGGAGTCTAATGCAAGACTTTTTAATCCCGAAGCCGTAAGACAGACAATTGATATTTTGGCTATGTTAAATGAAAAAACTACGGGTAACCTCACAAAAGATGAGGATATGTTAATTGAAGAAGTACTTGCAAGTTTGCGAATTGCCTATGTCAATAAAATAAATGCTAGTAAATCTACATCTCAGGTTGGTTAATTTAGAAAATGTCATATCGTAACTTACTTAAAATATTTTTACTTTTTGCAGTTTTCCAGTTCACTGCTGGCCAAGCTCTAGCTGATAATGGAAAACTATGGGTGGATAGTAGTGATTCGCAAAAACCACTCGTGGAACTACAGTTACCGAGTTTTGCGCCGGTAATTGATAAACTTAGTCACGCGGTGGTGAATATTTCCACCGAGGCGAAGGAAAGTGAAACGACTTTTCCTCCACGCAGACATAAGCAATTTGGCATGCCACAACAACAAGGGCAGCAACCTAACCCATTTGAGTTCTTCTTTCAGTTTCCTCAGCAGCAGCAGCAGAAGCAAGCCCCTAGACAGCGCTCTAGTTTGGGGAGTGGTTTTGTTATCCATCCTGATGGATACATCGTCACTAATAATCATGTTGTCGATAAGGCAAGTAAAATCGTTGTTAGGTTTCGAGATGACAAAAAAGATTATACCGCAAAGCTTATAGGAAAGGACGCTAAAACAGACTTGGCTCTCTTGAAGGTCGACCGAAAAGAGAAGCTTAAGTCAGTTGTTTTTGGGAATTCAACTAATCTGCAGACAGGAGATTGGGTCATTGCGATAGGCAATCCATTCCGTCTAGGGCATACGGTTACCGTTGGGATTGTTTCAGCCACCTCTCGCAAGGTCGGTGGTCCATACGATGATTTCATTCAAACTGATGCTTCCATTAATCCTGGCAATTCAGGTGGACCTCTCTTCAATGCTGACGGCGAGGTAGTTGGGGTCAATACGGCTATCTTTTCGCCTAGTGTCCTCGGTTCATCAGGATTTAATGTAGGTATTGGCTTTGCTATCCCTGTAAATATGGTCAAAGGCATAATTTCTCAGTTGCACAAGAACGGAAAAGTTGTGCGCGGTTGGCTAGGTGTGTTGATTCAGCCAGTAAGTCAGGATGTAGCTGACGCCATGGAACTTAAGTCAGCATCAGGGGCTCTTATCGCGGATGTGATTGAAGGAAGTCCTGCAGCTGCAGCTGGATTGCGTCGTGGGGATGTGATTGTGAAGTACAATGGCAGAAGTGTCACTGAAAATGATGACTTGCCCTTAATGGTTGCACAGACAGAGCTTAACGAGGTTGTTGATGTAGAAATAATACGAGAGGGGGCAGCTAAGGTAATTGCTGTGAAAATTCGCGAGCTAGTTGACGAAGAGGCTGTTGCACACGCAGATGAAGGACAGCAAAGCAAATTAGGTCTAACGGTTCAGGAAATTACACCGGATATCGCTAAAGGACTTAGTCTAGAAGACACTACCGGAGTTATTGTTTCCGATGTCGTTGTAGGGAGTGTAGCTCAAGAAGCAGGGCTTCGCAGGGGGGATATCATACTTGAAATCTCTACCAAGCCGATTAACTCAACTAAAGCGTTTAGAACTGCGACGAAAGACCTTACTAGCGGAAAACCTTTACTGTTTTTGGTGAAACGAGGGGGGAATACTATATTTCTTACCTTAAAGTCTGACTAGGTTCTCTTAAAGTGAGATGAAAAATAAGGTGACGCGAACAAGCCGGCTACAACTGTGCGCAATTTGCTTAGCTTGTTTCGCGCTTAGCATGGTAGCATGTTTTGGAAACCAAAGCGTTTTAACAGACGATGCTTCTAAAAGTAACTCTGCTAATCAAGCAAACAACGCTTTAACGGGTAATGGAATTGATGAGCTTCGAGTTCGCGGCGAGTATATTGTCCATTCTCAAGCAGCCTGCGGAAGTTGTCATGGAGGGAAGTCTAGTAAAGACGATTTGGAGTTAAGTGGTGGTCGCGTCATTAGCGACCGTTTTGGTGACGTAGCGGTAGCAAATATCACTCCCGATTTCGAGACAGGAATTGGGGGGTGGAATATTTCAGATGTTATCCAAGCAATGAGGGCTTCGGTCAACAAGGACGGCAAGCCTCTCTCTCTCGATGCACATGGCGGGTACCGCTGGATGAGTGACAGAGACGCTAGGGCCATTGCTACTTACCTTATGGCGATGGCACCAGTTAAGAACAATGTTGCGCGAAGAGAGTTGGGACCGTTTCAGCGCAAAAAGCTGGGGCTAATCTCTAGGCACAAAGAAATTCAAGGATATGTTCCGAGTATTCCGCAAAAGGTAAATATCAGTTACGGGCGATATCTGACCCATAATGTTGCTGGCTGCTTTGCTTGTCACACAAGCAAAGGAGGGCTGTTCTCAAAAGAAACAGGCTTTTCTGGGAATGAAGATATTAGCGCGTTGCGTATCGTCAAATCAGAGGAGTTTTCCGGTGCCGTTCGTTCGCCAGATATTCGGGGAAACCTAAAATCAGGTCTTGGTCTTTGGTCTGTAGAAGATATAGGAAATTATTTGTCTACAGGTATTACCCCAAATGGTGAACATCGCAATGATAATCTTTGCCCTTGGGATCATTTCTCTAAGATGACAGATGCCGACAAAAAGGCTATTTCATTGTATTTGAAAACGCTTTCGTAGCGTTTCGAGGGTAAAAGCCCAAATCGAGTTTGTAGCTTTTCTAAACGCGTAAGAGGGATGGTTCTGTGCTTTTGTCAATTGAGAGTAGTTGTGACGAGACAGCAGTTACGCTGTTTGATTGGCGAGCGGGCAAGATTCCGCACGCAAGTGATATCAAGATTGAGTTGATATCATCCCAGGTTGAGCTTCACAGACCATATGGCGGGGTTGTCCCTGAAGTTGCTGCACGAGATCACATTTCAACACTGCCAAACCTTATCGCTCATGCTTTTGAAAAGACACAAACATCTGCCGATGTGTTAAGTGCGGTTGCTGTTACGAGAGGTCCTGGGCTTAAAGGTTGTTTACTTGTTGGTTTAACTTTGGCTAAAGCGCTCGCTTATAGTCGTAACATACCTCTGCTCGCACTAAATCACCTTGAAGGTCATTTGTTTGCATGTGAGCTTTTAGATGAATGTCTTGTCCCGAAATTACCTATGCTAGCGCTTTTAGTCTCAGGTGGTCATACGGTGCTTGTTTATGTTCCAAGTTTTAGAAAATACCACATCGTCGCCAATACACGAGATGATGCAGCAGGTGAAGCCTTTGATAAAATAGCTACTATTTTGGGATTGCCTTACCCAGGTGGACCAGCCCTTTCTCAGGCAGCAGAAGATGGCAGCGACGTGGCGTTTGACTTTCCTATTGGGGTTAAGGATGACCCGTCTAGTTTTAGTTTTAGTGGGCTAAAGACAGCTGTGTTACGTAGGGCTCAGAATTTAGGCAAGGGTGAACTTAATAAACGAGAAGTCGTTTGCAATATGGCGGCCTCTGCAGAGCGCGCAATAGTAAACTCGCTAACACACAAGGTCGCTTTAGCCATGAAATCCTACAATCCAAGTTCATTTCTGCTAACTGGAGGGGTCGCGGCTAATAAACTCCTTCGCCGTGAACTCAAGGTAATTTGCGACCAGTCGAAAGTGAGATTTTGCGTCCCGCCGCCATCTTGGTGCACGGATAATGCTACTATGATGTGTGCTTTGGCTACCAAAATAATGAATGTTGATTCTTGCCGGTATACTTCGTGGCGTGGAGAGAAGAATATGCTTGGTCCTGAAACTGTAACTCATTATTGGGGAATATCTGCTCAGAAAAATTATGTATATGTTCTGTATAGTGGTAGATCAGCAATATTACTTAA
>JAVJHY012265952.1:0-18748 GCA_035593235.1 Phascolosoma agassizii | reverse complement strand
ACATTACTCGTTAATTGTATAGATACAATGAATAGAGAACATTCTGTTAAATCCAAGCTGAATGCCTTAGGCGTCATTCCAAGAAAAAGTCGAGGACAGAGTTTTTTGTCTGACCCGCAAATTGTATACTCTATTGCAGAATTTGCAGATATTCAGAAGGATGAATGGGTTCTTGAAATTGGGCCGGGGCTTGGCGTTCTTACCGAAGAGGTTTTAAAAGCCACTAATGATGTTACTCTTGTGGAGCTTGACCGAAAATTACACGCAGAGCTTTGTGAAAATTTTGCGTCAATTGGAGAGAATGACATTATTTGTAATGACATCACTCGAGTTGATTTATTTGCACTGAGCAAGAAACGTGGAAAAAAATGTGTAGTTGTCGGAAATGTTCCATATTCTATATCCTCTGATATAGTATTGTGGATATTAAAGCACAGGGCAGTGATATCTCGCGCCTCATTGCTTCTTCAGAAGGAGTTTGCTTGTCGTTTGGCGGCAGAGCCAGGAAATAAAAGTTATGGCTCCATTACAGTTCAAGTAATGCTGTACACAAAAGCAATTCTAGGTCGTGTTGTTTCTGGTGTTTCTTTTCATCCACCTGCAAAAGTCGACTCGCAGTTGATTAAACTTCGAATTCTAGATAAGCCATCCGTTGACTTAGCCGATACGGCTATTTTTGAGAAATTAGTTAGGACATGTTTTTGCACAAGAAGAAAAACTATTCTTAATTGCCTAAGTCGACTCGGCTATTTTGAGTCTAAAGAGCACGTAAAGCAACTGCTGGACTCGCTGAATATAGACTCAAAAAGGCGCCCTGAAACACTTTCTCCTGCAGATTTTGCTAAGATTTCCGATAAGGTTCCTCTAGTAAATACTACTGATTCTAGCTCAAAGTCACAATATGACACGAAATCGCAATAACCAATTGAATACAGGAACACATCGAGTAGATGAGATCTAGAATTAGGTCTATGAAGTTAATGCACTGATATAATTAACAATTGTTACTGATTTTTGCTTGCTCTAATAGGAACTCACTGTCATGAGGCTAAACAAGATTCTAGGTATTATTCTACTTGTCGTATTAGTTGCATGCGGCCTCGGTCTATTTTATGCGTATTCGCAAAAAATGATCGACATGAGGCTTTTCAGAACTTTTTTTGTCGGTGCTTTAATAGTTTGCATAGCTATTTTTATAGGCATTAATTACCTCTCATCTGAACTATCAAGAAAAAACAAGGGTAGTCATGACCGTCCCAATCGCTCCACTAGTAACGAGCTCGGTTCTGGAGATATGGCCAAAGCTGATCAAATTCAGCAGTGGCTTAAACGCACTGGTGAGCAAGATACAGTTTTACCGATTAAAAACCTAAAAGGTGGGGATGGGGCACATATAAAAAGTGGTGAACTAGTTATTCCCCGCGAGCAAAGAAATCGACATATGCTAATTATCGCTAAAACTGGTGGTGGTAAAACATCTAAGTTGATTCTGCCTGTCCTGTACAGTGATTGTTTGTGTCCTGTTCGTTCCACAATTGTGCTCGATTCTAAACCAGAGATGTGGTCAAAACTCGCTTCGATGACGGCCAAGTATAACCCCGAAAAAAACATCATGCTTTTTAATCCCTTAGATAAACTAAGGAGCTTGAGTTGGAATATTATTGGCAAAATTGAGGACGATACTGACGCTAAGTTAATTGCAAACACTCTTATCATGGCCACCGACGTTCCTGGGGCTAAGGCCGATACGCCTTTTTTCCGCAATAATGCGTTACAACTTTTAAATGCTCTGATGGTGGGATTACTACGAGATCCCGGTGAGCAACTGTCTATGCCACGAGTGCACGAACTTGTGCATTGTGGGATGAAAAATTTGTGTGATTGGCTTGAAGCTCATCCTGAGTCAATCAGAAACACAAGAACCTTTGTTGACTTAGCTCGAAGTGGATCTCAAAATGCCGATACCATTATGTCTGAGCTTGCTATGAGATTGTCTGCATGGGATTTGAGTGCCATTCGTGCAACAACTTTCATGGAAGAGCTAAATCTTGAAGATCTAATTTCGAAACCTAGTCTTTTTATTATCGAACTTCGAGAGTCGGAGATAGAGATGCTTCGGCCAATGGCGAATGTTTTGATTATTGAAATACTGAGATACCTAACTAAACGAGCAGAACAGATGCCAAGCCAGACTCTTCCTCGTCCTGTAGGATTGGTTATCGATGAGTTTGCAAGTGCATTAGGTAGACTGCCAGATATTCACGTTAAACTAAATACCCTTCGCTCACGAAATGTGAGTATCGTAGCTGCAATTCAGTCGATAGCGCAAATCAAAGCAAACTACGACACCGATGCTGACCCAGTACTAGCTGGATTTAACACAAAAATATTAATGCCAACTCTCGATTTCCAGGACTCGGAATGGGCATCAAAGGAATCAGGGACTATGACTGTCCGCTTTAATGTTGCATCCTCTGGTAAAAACAGACGAATGGTTGATTATTTCGCCCATCGTAATACCGGACTGCAAGAACAAGTTCAGCAGCGTGCCGTATTGACTCCAGATGAAATTGGTAGGCCAATGGACAATTGCGCAACATTTTTTCTTCCTGGAACACCTGTTTTTCAGGGAGACCTAATTCCTTTCTATAAGATTCCACAAATGCTTGAGCGCTTAAGTATAGGAGAAAAAGAAGGTGTTTTGAATATTCGGGAATCTCCGATTCAAGAGAAAGTGGATATTCCTCCACCGGTGTCTACCGAGACAACTGATGAACAGCAAGACCAGGGAGAGCTTATTGCGCAACTTGAAGAGGCAAGACTAAAGATCGGTTGGGATAAGGCTGAAGATGCCGCTAGAGAATGGTGGGTTTCATTTGAAGAAGCTAATAGCGAAAACCTCAATATGGTTTTAACGCTTATTCAAGAACTTGATTCGAGACGTTCTACTATAGGTGAATTTTTCAATGCGCTTATTAAAAGTGGTAGGGATAAAATCCCTGAGATATTGCAATTTTTGGATGACCAAATACTCGTTACATTGAAGACACAAGTCGGTTGGCATCAAGCCTCCGGACCAGCACGTCAATGGTGGGAGTCGTTTGAGAAGGCGAACGAAGAAAACCTCATTTCAGTAATGACGCTTTGTCGAGATCTCCTTAAGAGAGATGCGACAATTGATGAGTTTTTCGATACGTATGCAAGTATCGAAACTGAGTCTGTCGAAGATGTATTACTTCATTTGGAAGTTAATAGAGATGAATTAGAAGCGCAAAAAAGGCGTCAACACAAAATGGGAAGGCCGTCTGTTGGGGATGATTCAGTCGAGAAAGGTAGCCATGATGAAATCGATGATAAAATCGATGACGAATTGTTGGCGGAGTTGCTTGGCTCTGAAGCAAAAACACTTGAAGATATAGACAATTTCGATATTGATACGGCAACGTTTGAAGAGGTAGACAGTGTCGATTCGGACAGAGACGAGCTGCTTGAACCCGTTTCCTTCAGTGAACCCGAAGAGGACCCACAAAGCGACACTTCCTTAGCGGACCAAGTTGTGAAGCAAACCTATGAGCAAGAGCCCAAAGAACAAGAACATCAGGATCGAGCGGTCCATTTGTTTGCAGGAAAGGAGGCTGCAAAAAATCTTCACTTGGCCTCTTATTTTGAGATGGGTGAAGATTTTCTAAAGCGTGGACTTGAAAAGGATTTCATTGCACTCATTGCCATGGCGCAGGAGGACAGTATGGTGTCATCCGAAAATGTGAGCCAGTTGATTGCTATGGGAGCTAAATACGGCGTGACTGCATAGATATGCATATCTATGCAATCACAAACTAGCCTGGATTTCTTCTAGGACTGCAAGAGCCGCTTGTTTGCCTCTTTCAATTCCTAACCCCCCGCGATGAAAGTCAAAGAGACCTATGTCTTCAAGATGTGGCCTTATTATTATATCCGGTGGGTTTTCTTTTAGTCGAAGTTCAGTTAGATGCTGCTGACCTACGGACAGCGTGCGCTCTAGGATGGCAATAATGTGCGGGATTCTATTGTCCGTAGATTGATTTTTTGAAAGAGCGTGACTTACCGTTTTTCCTATCTTATTTAAGTATTCGATTGACTTCTCCGCAAGGGTTGAAGAATCTTCGATAGGGTGTTTCAATTCCTCTGCTATATGAACTGACGTTTCGGTACTAGTTCCAAATAGATCTACGGCAACTATGAAATTAGCTCCAAGGTCACGCGCGGCTTGAACCGGTACTGGCTCGAGAATACCACCATCCACTAACACCTGTGAACCTTCAATTATAGGTGTAAAAATACAGGGTATCGCCATACTAGCCCGTATCGCTTGTCGAACATTTCCCGATGTATAAGTAACAAGCTTTGAAGCTTCAATGTCTACGCTAACAGCTGCAAAACGTTTGTTGAGTTGTTCAATCTCATCAACATCAATAAAGTTGCTCAAAAACTCCAGTGCATTAACTCCACTGAAAAAACCGTGACGCGATAGCGCAGGAGTCAGAAGAAACGGAATTTCGGTTAGCTTAATATTTTGACTCGCCTCTTTTAGCTCAGACAGATTGTCTGATGCATATACAGCTCCAACGAGAGACCCAACACTGGTTCCACTCACTACAGAGAAATCAATACCAGCTTCTTGTAGGGTTTCAAGCACTCCTATGTGTGCAAAACCTCTGGCTCCCCCTCCACCCAATGCTATGCCAAGAGTCATTGTAGTTGCTCTCCAAGAGCTTCTTTGGTGCGCTGATGTAAAAAAGTATATCTTTGTTTACTGCGCATTTTAGTTACTGCGATTGTTAACGCTCTCTTTGTTCCCACAATAACCAGTAGTTTTTTTGCTCTAGTTACTGCTGTGTAGAGAAGTTGCCGCTCTAGCAATATAGTGTGAGATTCATGCAGTGCTAAAATAACTACTGGGACTTCTGAACCCTGAGAACGGTGTATTGTGAGTGCATAGGCCAAATCAATTTGATTGAGGTTGTTGTTTTTGTAAGTAACCTCACGTCCATCCCATAACCTTACCAAAACCGTTTGCGCTGCTGTATCTATTCCTACAATTTCACCTCTATCTCCGTTGAATACACCGGCTGAGGTAATTGTATAGTTATTTACTCGTTGGCATACTCTATCTCCTATATGAAATTCAAGATTTCCAACCTTGACGAATGGAGCATTCGAAGTATGTGAAATTAATCGTTTCTGAAGTCGTAGATTGAGGGATTGAACACCAAGTTCTCCTCGGTTCATTGGAGAGAGCACAGTGATTTCATCGTTTCTAAAGCCAAAATGTTTAGGGATGGATTCATTAGTTAAATGTTCAACTGCTTGGGCACCACTGTTAGCATCTTCAATTGGATAAATATATGCATCCGCACCTTTTTGACTTCCGTAAAGCGGAAGACTAGGTACATGAGCAGAATTAATCTCATGAGCTACCTGAGATATGGAAGATTCGAGGTGTCTTCGAAAAATGGTAGTTAACTTCACACGAGGAACTTCTTTTAAGCTCAACAGGTCGTGTAGGAATAATCCAGGACCTACGCTTGGAAGTTGATCCGAATCTCCGACTATAACCAATCGTGCTCCGGAGGGGATGGCTTTAAATAAACTCGCTGCCAGGTTTATATCAACCATAGAACATTCATCGACAATAAGAGCGTCAGCTTCTAGTGGATTTTTTTCATCGTGGAAGAAATTATAAGTGTGTGGCTCGTAGCGCAGCAAGCGATGAATAGTTGATGCTTCCATAGAGCAAACTTCCGCGAGCCTCTGCGCGGCACGTCCAGTGGGTGCCGCGAGTTTGGTGCGAAGAGACGCGCGTCGAAATAGATTAGAGATAGCTCGAACGAGAGTCGTCTTTCCGCACCCAGGACCTCCCGTAATGACAACAATTCCGGAACTCATTGTTAATTTAAGCCCTAGCGATTGTTCATCAGATAATCTAACAACGTTTTGGTGCGCTTCTCCAATCGCTGCACTTTGTGTTGCAATAAAAGCCGTTTCCGCTACGGTGCGTAACTGCTCTGGTCCAACATTTTTCAAAGGTGCAGGGGATTTTAATAAAAATTTGGCGATTAGTGCAGCAAGTGTAACTTCTGCCTCGTTCATTTCGGGTAAATATATCTTCCCATCGATGTCTATTACCTCAGCTTCTTCAATCGCCTTTGCCAGGTGTTTTTCAATCAACTCGATACATGAAAGTTGAAGCAGATGTGCACAACTTCTAAGCAATTCATTTGATGGAAGATAACAATGGCCATCATCGGTTGCGCGTTTTAAGCTAAACGCAATGCCCGCTTTGATTCGAATTTCCGAATCAGGTTCAACGCCAAAGGAATGCGCTATCTTGTCAGCAGTTTGAAAACCAATTCCCCATACGTGTTTAGCGAGCAAATAAGGATTCTTTTTGATAACCGCGATAGTGTTATCCCCGTATTGTTTATGTATCTTACGAGCAAGACCTGGGGTAATTCCATGGGCATAAAGAAATGTTAATATTTCGCGATCTGTTTTATTAGTGCTCCATTGCTGTTTAATGGACTTAAGCTTTTCTTCTCCTATCCCGGCAACCGTGAGAAGTTTGTCTGGACTGTCATCTATAATTTCAAGGCTGTTGATACCAAAAGCTTCAACTACTCTTTTGGCTAACACTGGGCCAAACCCCTTTACGGGACCACTTGAGAGATAGCGCTCTATGGCGTCAATTTCTGTAGGTTGTTCCTCGACAATTAATGTGGCCTTTAGCTGGCGTCCAAATTTTGGGTGAGTCACCCATGAGCCGTACACCCTTACAGTGCTACCCGGATAAATACTATCTGGTAGTGTCCCCACAACAGTGACCTGCGAATTATTAGATAATTGCTTGTCTGTGGTTAATTCTTTGGTTAATGCTGTGGTTGATTCTTTGGTTGATAATCGAAAGACAGAAAACCCATTTTCATTATTTCGAAAGGTTATTCTTGACAAAACACCGCGCGCAGTGACCTGTGCCTCCTCTTTTTGAGAAAACGACTGCGGTTTTGTGTGGGAAGGCCAATTTTTGTCAGATGATGATCTCATAGTGGATAAGTGCATTATTGACATAAATTTATGGTGTTCGCAAAAACTACCATAAACTACGCGAGTGTAGTAAGAACAACTACTGGAATATAAACCCCCTAGCTGCAAAATCCAACAGGGCATTACTTGTAAATAAGTCTGTGATTATTGAAACAATTTGCGTCACTCCTTTTCAGCAAAACGCTAGGCTCATCATTGATGAGCTTAGTAATGAAGCTTGCGTTATTGACCCAGGTGGAGATTTGCCGCTCATCCTAGCGCGAATCTCAGAAAAGAGCGCTCGAGTATCATCTGTTATTCTAACGCACTCTCATATCGACCATGTCGGTGCTTGTGCTGAGTTACTACGAGTTTTAGAAAGTGAACTTGCCTCAAAGCCAAAGCTTATTGGTCATATGCTAGAGAAGGATTTTAGAGAGTCAGTCTCTGAACAGGCGGTGTTTTTTGGTTTGTCTCCGGAGGCGTATCTCAATTGCCCTGAACCGGATGAATATGTCGAACAGGGAAGCGAAATTACCATCGGGGCTTGCGTGGGAAGAGTTATGTTTGTGCCAGGACATTCGCCAGGGCATATAGCTATCTTTTTTGATGGAGAAGGGGATTCTAACAGTTCGAAGAAACCAGTGCTTATTGCAGGAGATACTCTGTTTGCTGGCTCTATCGGTCGAACTGATTTACCGGGAGGAGATTATGATACGCTTATTCGAAGTATCAAGGAGGAAATATTGACTCTTCCTGCCAATACCGTTGTCAAACCAGGACACGGCCCTGACACGACTGTTGAAACTGAGAAACGGACTAATCCCTTTTTGGCCTGAGCTTGCCAGAAGGTAATAGTTAATTATGGCGGGAGAACACTAGAATATGCCTGGAAGTCGGAACATAACTTTACTCGTCGGGGGTTCAATTGCAGCATATAAAAGTGCTGAGCTTACGAGGCAGCTTGTCAAAAACGGTGCTACAGTCAACGTTGTCATGAGTGCCTCTGCGTGTAAGTTTATTTCGCCTTTGACCTTTGAGACACTAACTGGTCGTGGAGTACATGTTGATATGTTTGACATGCACGCTAGCTCTAAGATTGCACATATTGCTCTTGCCGATAGTGCTGATATCGTTGTCGCAGCACCTGCGACAGCGGACTTAATAGCTAGAGCAAGAGCTGGGATGGCAGACGATTCACTTAGCGCAATCATATTAGCAACTAAAGCTCCAGTTATGTTTGCACCGGCTATGAACGTAAATATGTGGGAAAACGCGGCTACGCAAGAGAATGTATCTGTTCTAAAGGACCGAGGGGTTTATTTTGTTGAGCCTGATTTTGGGGAACTTTCTTGTGGGTGGCTAGGAAAGGGGCGTTTTGCTGAATACAGTTCTATTTTGCAAGATATAGAGTTTTTGACTAGTGAGAAAACGCTTTCTGGTAGTCATGTGATTGTAGCGGCTGGTCCCACACGGGAGTGGGTCGATCCAATACGATTTATGACAAACCTTTCCTCTGGGAAAATGGGCTTTGCTCTTGCGAAGGTAGCTAGATACAGGGGAGCCTCTGTCTCATTGGTAGCTGGTCCAACGCACTTAAGTCCTCCTCGAGGAGTTGATTACCATCAGGTTTCAACTGCCGTCGAAATGCGCGAACTTGTAATTGAATTGGTCGGGCAGAAATTAAATGTTGCTGAAGTTCAGAATGCCACTGCAACTAAGTTTGTCTTTATGGTAGCTGCGGTGTCAGATCATAGACCCGCAGAGGTGTCATCTACCAAGATAAAGAGAGACAAAGACAAATCGTACCAACTTAAAATGATACCTAATCCCGATATTCTTCAGGAATTAGGTGATAGCCGCGGCGAGCTAGAGAAAAGTTCTGGCACAGGGATAAAGCTTATAGGTTTTACTGCGGAGACTGGTGACATTGATGAGTTACTTGAGTGGGGCAGGGAAAAGCTTGAAAAGAAGAGCGCAGACCTCATGGTCAGTAACGTTGCACAGGATGCGTTTGGGAAAAACACAAATAGGGTTTGGTTATTAAATAAAACTGGACGGCAGGAAGAAATTTCAACCGCAGATAAAGAAGATGTCGCTCGCAAGATAATACAAGCGGCACTGCGAGCTTAGAGCCTAAGTGAAACTAGAAGATATTCACAACATTGCCCATGAGGCAAAACTATTGCTTCAAATGAATGCTGTCGAAGGATTGCCAAAATCTTGGTGTTCGCATCTGGATGACAAGCCTTGTTCGAATACTTCCATTGCCGATCTTAGCGCTATTGTCAGTAATTGCACGCGTTGTAGATTGCATGAAACGCGCACGAATGTGGTATTTGGTGTTGGAAATACAAATTCTCCTCCTATTGCATTCGTAGGCGAGGGGCCTGGAGCAGATGAGGATCGGCAAGGAGAGCCTTTTGTAGGTCGCGCGGGTGCTTTACTCACTGCCGCGATAACAAAAGGGCTTGGGCTTAAAAGAAAGGATGTTTATATTGCCAATGTCGTAAAATGTAGACCGCCTCAAAATAGGGCTCCTTTGCCTGATGAAGTTGAGGCCTGTATCGAGTACTTGTATAGTCAACTTGAGCTTATCGAGCCTAAAGTGATTGTTACACTCGGCGCTCCTGCGCAAAGTGCTCTTGGAGGATTGTCAGGTGGAATTAGCAAAATTCGTGGTAAATGGCTAGAATGGCGAGGTATTCCGCTCATGCCGACGTTTCATCCTGCATATTTACTTAGAAACGCTTCAGCTAAGAGACCGTTTTGGGAGGATTTGCAGGAAGTCATGAAGCATTTAGGGCTAGAGAATTCTAAGGGGAGAAATTAATAATGCTGCATCGCTTTAGAGTTAGTATGCTAGCCGTAATTGTGTGTTTTTATTTTGGCGTAATATTTGCACCAGGGATTTCACTTAGTTCAGAGTCTACTAGTGTCAAACCCACTTCGGCAAATCTAATTGTAACAATGGACATCGTTGGTCCTATTAATCCCGCCACGGATGATTTTTTAAAGACCAGTATAGAAAAGGCCTTACAGAAAAACGCCAAGCTACTTATTGTGCGCCTGAATACGCCAGGAGGTCTTCTCCCGTCTATGCAGACGATGGTGGAGCAGATATTACAGTCGCCAATTCCAGTGGTCGTTTATGTAAGCCCCAGTGGTGGTGGTGCTATCTCTGCTGGAGTTTTCATAGCGATGGCGGGGCATGTCGCCGTTATGGCTCCAGGAACTACAATTGGAGCGGCACACCCGGTTATGGGTGATGGCCAAGATGTCACGGGGGATATGCGTGCAAAGATTGAAAACTTTGCTGTCTCTCTTATTACTGCGATATCGGAACAACGCGGACGCAACGTCGAGTGGGCAGAGAGGGCTGTTCGCGAAAGTATTGCGATTACTGACCGAGAGGCTCTTGAACTAAAAGTTATAGATTTCATATCAGCAGATACGGATAAACTTCTAGAGCAGTTAGAAGGCAGAACTGTTAATGTAAACGGCACACCAACCACCCTTGAGGGACTTAGTCAGGCTAGACGTGAGAGTCTGGATATGAGCTTTAAGCAGATGGTGGTTAATATTTTATCTGACCCTAATATAGCGATTTTATTAGGTCTTGGTGCCATGCTCGGTATTGGAATAGAGCTGTATCATCCAGGAGCGATACTGCCTGGTGTTTTTGGTGCCATTTGTCTTGTATTGTCCCTGACGGCAGCGCAAGTTTTGCCAATTAATTATGGAGGTGCTCTTCTTTTAGTGTTAGCACTAGTGTTTTTTGCCATTGAGATGATGGTTCCATCGTTTGGAATATGGGGAGGTGCAGGAATTGTGTGTTTAGTTTTAGGGTCGATATATTTTGTGGATACGGATCTGGTATGGGGAGTTGAAGGATTTTCGGTAGACAAGACTCTCATTGGTAGTATTGCTGGAACTGTGGGTCTATTTTTGTTGTTATGTTCCTATTTGGCTATTAAGGCTCATAGGAGTAAAGTATCGACCGGTAAAGAAGGCATTATTGGGACTATTGGTAAGGTAATTGTTGATTTTTCGCCTGTTCAAGGTACCGATGACATGAGAGGGAAAATTAGAGTAAGGGGCGAAATTTGGAATGCGGTTGTTCAGGGGGAACCGGAACAAAGTGTTCTCGTAGGAGAGAGTGTTCGGGTAATTGCGGTTGAACGGGCGATGACGTTGGTTGTTGAACCTTTGTGTAATGATAAACCTAGCGGAGAATAAGACAAGATGAACTTTATAATCGCTGTCGTAGTAGTTGTGGCCATAGTGGCCTACAACATATTTAAAATCATGAATGAATACGAGCGCGCGGTCGTGTTTCGACTTGGCCGTTTAGTGGCTTGTCGTGGCCCAGGGCTTGTAATTCTAATTCCTTTGGTTGAGCGTATGAGACGTATCGACATGCGTACCATTACAATGGACGTGCCTTCTCAGGATGTAATCACCAAAGACAATGTCTCTGTAAAGGTTAATGCCGTAGTTTATTTCCGAGTCATGGAACCGAACAAGGCAGTAGTTGAAGTTGAAAACTATCTATATGCCACTAGTCAACTTGCCCAAACTACACTTAGGAGTGTTTGTGGTGAAGCTGAGCTCGATCATCTTCTCATTGGAAGAGAGACCCTAAATGTGCGTTTACAGGAGCTACTCGACGCTTCAACTGACCCTTGGGGAATCAAAGTGTCCATGGTTGAGATTAAGCACATAGATTTACCGCCTGAAATGCAACGCGCAATGGCAAAGCAAGCTGAGGCTGAGAGAGAAAGACGTGCAAAAATTATTGCCGCCGAAGGTGAATTTCAAGCGGCTGAAAAATTAACCGCCGCCGCAAAAATTATAGGCACTGAACCACAGGCATTACAGTTGCGCTATTTGCAAACACTGCGTGAGATAGCGACAGAGAATAATTCTACTACTATTTTTCCCTTACCTATTGAATTGTTAAAGGCGTTCACTAAGTAGTTTTCTGGGAAATCTCGAAGATCTAATTTTGGATGTTGTGGAGGACAATACTGCGTTTGACTATGCGCTCCCGAAGGAGCGCATAGCGTCTTGGCCTAGAGTTTACTCTAAACTCTTATGTGCGAGACGAAACGAGATTCAAGATAGTCTTTTTCAAGAGCTTCCTAAAATACTTAAACCAAACGACCTGCTTGTTCTAAATGACAGTAAAGTCCTACCATATCGGTTTATAGGCACACTAAACGGTAGTAACGCAGAAATAGAGATTTTACTTCTTCCCAAGGAGGATTCTTCTAGTAAATACTTTGAAGCTCTTGCTAAACCTATGCGTAAGCTAAAGCTTGGAGCTGAAGTTCAATTGAGAGAACATCTTGTAGCCGTTGTTTGTGGCAGGAGTGACGATCGACGGCGGGTAGTTCTTGAGTTGTTTAATGCCGGAGACAGTAATGAAAATGTGGGTGATTTACTGCTTAACGGAGGGCTAATGCCAATTCCACCTTACATCCGTGGGGGAAGGGCAGATAAGCGAGATGAGGTTTGTTACCAAACAGTCTATGCAAAGCACCCCGGTTCCGTAGCGGCGCCAACGGCAGGGCTTCATTTCACAAATGACTTGTTATGCGATTTGGAAAAAAATGGCATACAGCATTGTTTTCTAACACTTCATGTCGGCGCAGCTAGTTTCGCTTCCATTGAACATACAGCGCCATCCACACCAGAGTATTACTCGATACCGAAGTCATCTATGGAGAGAATTGAGGAGGCGAAAACTAAACGTCGAAGAATTGTTGCCGTTGGAACCACAACGGTTAAAGCACTTGAGACCGAATACAGTATGAAGGTAGGTGAAATCAATACAGAAGAGCCGAGGTCGGACGGTTTTAGGCGCACTACCTTGTTTATTAGCCCTGGCTATCAATTTAAGGTCGTCGATAGCATCATTACAAATTTTCATCAGCCTGCTTCTACACATCTTTCTTTAGTAAGTGCGTTTTTTGGAAAATCGAGAATTAAGAATATCTACGACCATGCTCTTTGCTCAGATTACAAATTCCTGAGCTACGGAGATGCAATGTTTCTCGATAAGGAATATCAAAGGTAGTATGGGGGAACCAATTGGGACATTTCGCATTCATGCTACCGAGGGGCATGCTCGTGTTGGAGACTTCACAACTGCACACGGCAGTTTTGCAACTCCAGCCTTTATGCCGGTCTGTACGCAGGGAGCCGCAAAGGGATTATCCCCAATGCGCTTGCGCGAGGTTGGAGTAGAGATTCTTCTTAGCAACACTTACCATCTTCATGTTCGCCCAGGAGACGAACTCATCAAAAAACTTGGTGGACTTCATAAATTTATGAATTGGGATGGGCCAATATTAACCGATAGTGGTGGTTTCCAGGTTTTTAGCTTATCAAAATTGCGCAAAGTAACTGAGTCCGGAGTTGTCTTTCAGTCACATGTCGATGGTCGCAAAATCGAATTTACCCCTGAGACCGTTGTTCGCATACAGGAGAATCTCGGTGTAGATATAATGATGGTTTTGGACGAATGTCCGCCGTATCCATGCTCAAGAGATGCTATTGAGTCCTCACTAGAGCGCACACTTCGTTGGGCTGAAAGAAGTTTGGAAGCTAAGCGTAGTGAAAAAGCGTTAATTTTTGGCATTGTCCAAGGCGGGGTATACGAAGACCTTAGATGTAAAGCTGTTGAAGGGCTTACTAATTTGGGTTTCGATGGATACGCTATCGGTGGAGTTAGCGTTGGGGAACCAGAACAACTCATTAGACAAGTCCCTCAATTTACGGCACCGCTGTTACCTAAGAATAAGATTCGGTACCTAATGGGAGTCGGAACACCAGCGGATATTTTACATGCAGTGAGCTATGGCGTAGATTTGTTTGATTGCGTCATTCCAACCAGAAATGCTAGGTTTGGTCGTGTTTTTGTCGGAAATGCGCACATAAATATTAGAAATAGTAGGTTTCGCACGGATGCAGGGCCTCTCATGGATGGGTGCGTATGCTATACCTGCAGGAACTTTAGCAGGGCATACCTTGCTCACCTGGTTCATTCCGAGGAGATTCTTGCGATTGAGTTACTTACGTTACATAATGTCCATTTCTATCAACGCTTGATGCATGATATACGTCGTGCTATTCGTTCTGGTGAATTTCAGTCCTTGTTGAATGAGTTTTTGGGCGTAAGCAATAGCGAGTTGCAGCGCTAGGTATAGTTTCATTGAAATTATGAGAAAAGTTTCGTTAATAATAGCCCTAGCGGTGTTTTGTAGTGTGTTGGTGCCATTTGGTATATCTGAGGTTAGTGCTCAGGTTGGCGTTGCGGCTGGTGGAGCAGAGCAGCCATCGGATTTCACTTTCGTACTCAATACCGTAATGTTTATCCTTATTGGGATATGGACATATTATTTGCTAGTTGTTCGTCCCACTACTGCCAAGGACGAAGCTCATAAAAAGTTCATTGACGGACTTAAGAAAAGTGATGAGATTGTCACTACTGGTGGGATATTTGGCCGTGTCGTTACAATAAAGCCGGAATTTGTTACGATTGAAATTGCACAAAATGTGCGTGTTAAAGTAAGACCCGAGAATGTTCGAAAGACTGGTGGTGATTCCACTCCAAAAGTGGGGGTCGTCGATGCGAAACCAGCTACTGCGAAATTACAGCAGACAAAAAGATAGGATTTAAAACGTCAGTGACAGGAAGCCAAAAGAAGCGTACTTGGTTGATATTTGTTTTATTACTCATTTCAGGAGTCGTATTAGCACCAACTTTTATTAAAGAAGGACTCCCGCGGTCTTGGCCATCAAAGGCCATCAAACTCGGCCTCGACTTAAAGGGTGGTATTTATTTAGTTCTTGGGGTTGAAACTCATGAGGCGGTAAAAAGCCGGCTTGCGAGTATTGCGAACGTTACAAAAGCGGAACTTCGCAAGCAGAAGGTTGGCATTATTAGAGCGCGTCAAAAAAACGGCCGTGAACTGAGTATAACCCTTTTGAGTTCCGAAAGCGCTGATAGCTTTGCTAAGCTAACGAACTACTTTACTGAGAATTATCCATTTCTTACGCAAAGTGGCAAGACTGAATCTGGACGGCGCACTACTCTCACCTATCGAATCAGTGACGAGGAAGCTGCAGCAATAGAAAAAAGGTCTGTTGAACAAGCTATTGAAACAATTCGCAATCGAGTTGACGACTACGGTGTTTCCGAACCAGTTATTCAGCGTTCGGGCGAAAAAAGAATTGTCGTTCAGTTACCTGACGTTACAGATATTGACACGGTTAAGAAAACCATAGGATCCGTGGCTAAATTAGAGTTTCGGCTGGTAGCTCAGTCGCCATCTGGTTCTTCTGTAGTAGGAGCTGCCACGTTTCCGCTTAGAGATGGTGGAACAATATCGCTTGAAGAAGAAGTGTTGATGACGGGAGACTCCATTGATAGGGCCTTTGTGGACATAAACTCAAGCGTTAACGAAGCGCAGGTGTCTCTTCAATTTGACAGTGTTGGTGCGAAAAACTTTGATAATATCACCTCCCAAAACATCAACCGTCAGTTAGCTATTGTGCTTGATGGAAAAGTTCAATCCTCACCCGTCATTCGGGAGCGTATTGGAGGAGGTCGGGCCCAGATATCCGGCGGATTTTCGCCAGATGAAGCGCATTTGCTTGCACTAGTGCTAAGAGCAGGTGCTTTACCAGCTCCTTTGACATTCTTGGAAGAGAGAACCGTTGGAGCTACGCTTGGCACTGACTCTATTCGCAAGGGCATACTCGCCTTAATGATAGGCTCGGTGATGGTAATTATATTTACAGTTTTTTATTATAAACGCGCAGGGGTTCTAGCAGTCACTTCTCTGTTAATGAACGTAGTATTTCTTTTGGCGCTACTGGCTATTTTAGGTGCAACGTTGACGCTTCCGGGAATTGCGGGCTTAGTTTTGACAATTGGGATGGCAGTTGATGCAAACGTAATCATATTTGAGCGAATTCGCGAGGAATTGCGCCGGGGAGGCACAGCTAGAGCGGCTGTCGATGGCGGGTTTCTAAATGCTCATTCGACAATAGTAGACGCTAATATAACTACATTTATTACTGGCCTTATCCTATACGGCTTTGGAAGTGGTCCAATTAAGGGATTTGCTGTGACTCTTTGTTGCGGGATACTGACAAGTGTCTTTTGCGCATTATTTATCTCTAGAGTTGGTTTTAATGTTTTTAAATTGCGAGATCGTAGTGGAAATTTGAGTATTTAATACTCAATTAGAGTGTTGAAATTGAACTCATTAGTAGCAATAGCGTGAATACATACCTCATATGAAACTTCTTCCCAATAACCTCAATATCTCTTTTATGAAAGCCAGAGCAGTGTTTGTTGGTGTGTCACTGGCATTTATGCTCGCCTCGTTAGTGATATGGTTGAAAGCCGGTGATGAAAAATACGGAGTAGATTTTTTAGGTGGTTCTGAAGTTGTTGTTAAATTTGAGCCGGCTGTTTCAATTGAGTCAGTTCGAAATGCAGTTAAATCTGCGGGCATAACTGGGGCTGTCGTGCAGTCTTTTGAACAGGGGACGAGTGAGTTTGCTGTTCGTATGAAAGCTGAGCCAGGAGTTGATACTCCAAAAAAGATTCGTTCGGCTCTTGAAACAATCGAGGAAACGAAGCTGACTCTATTGAAGGAGGATTTTATTGGTCCTCTTGTCGGTTCTGAGATACGAAAAGCAGGGCTCACTGCCCTTGTTGTCGCTCTAGCGGGAATGCTTCTTTATATTTCTATTAGGTTTGAATTTCGATTCGCTTGCGGAGCTCTCGGTGCGTTAGTGCATGATATAGTTATTACGTCTGGTGTTTTTGTCTTTGCAGGGTATGAGTTTAGCACAGCTGTTATTGCGGGGCTGTTGACTATCGTTGGATATTCTCTAAACGACACCATAGTCGTCTTTGACCGAATAAGGGAGAATCTAGCAAAGGCTCTTAAAACGGGTTCTGCGGCCAAAAAGCAACATTTGCCAACTGAGTTTACGGAGCTTGTGAATTTGAGCATAAACCAAACGCTCAGCCGAACTCTACTCACTAGTGTCACTACTTTATTTGTGGTTACCACCTTATGGGTTTTAGGTGGAGGTGCCATTGTGGAACTCGCATTTACTCTTGTCGTTGGTGTTGTTGTAGGAACCTATTCCTCGATTTTTATCGCTTCTCCTATCGTGGTTGCTTTGGAGAACAGAGCCATTCGCAATACTAAGGACAGGTCCTAAAACCTAATAACAACGTTATAGTAATTGTTTTGGAATATTTTTGCGCACGGGCTCTGTGTAATTGTCGTCGAATTTCTTTGCAGCCTCTCGTGTTGTTTTGTTAAGATTATCGGGAACTACAATATCTGTCTGAATGTATAGATCTCCTGCTTCCCCTGTCGAAGGATTTTCTAATCCTCTTCCTTTGAGCCTCAATCGTTTATTTCTCTCCCCTCTCGGAGGTATATGCACTTGAACTGAACCACTTAGAGTTGGAATTAAAATTTCAACGCCATTTAAGGCTTCGCCTATAGTGAGTGGTATTTTGATTACAATGTTGTAACCTTCGCGCTTAACATACCGGTGTGGTTTAATATGGATAGAGATATGAAGAGGTGGGTGGTTTGGGACATCGACTTTTAGAGTAGCCTGATCGGAAATTCCCTGAGGGATTTTAACCCTTATCATGCGCTGGGTATTGTTATCTTTTAAGGCAATCTCTCGACTGGTTCCGCGAATTGACTCAAGAGCGTCAATAGTAAAGCGATAAGAGCGCGACCCTAGCAACTCATCTTCTAAATCCCGAGGATGGATTTGTGAAGTGCTCTTGTTAGAGCTTCTCTTGCTTATGTGCTGTGCTTTCGATTGAACTCGTCCGGATTTGATAAACTGGTTTCTTAGCTTAGACATGAAAGTCTGACTAGACTCTTGTCTGTTTGGTGATTCAGCTCCACTTCGATTGGAATTAATATTTTGTGCATCAAAAAGGTCACTACTGTTTGATGGTTTTCTCGAACTAACAAATGGTTTGTCTTGATTTACTTTTGGGTCGTTTGCTCCATTCTGAGCAAAGTTTGCAGCGCTATTATGCTCGTCGTAAGCGTTAAATCCATACTTTATGTCGTAGCGTTTGCGGAGGGTACTGTTTTTAAGAACTCGATATGCTTCCGTTATGCTTTGGAAACGAATATTAGAACCTTGAGCCGAGCCACTATCGGGATGATATTTACGAGCGAGTGCTCGATAGGACTGTTTAATTTCAGCCTCAGTAGCATCTGGAGACACACCAAGCAAAGAATAGTAGTTTTGTTTCGACATTCAGTGACTCATGCATGCGTAGAAATTACGCATAGAAAATTGCCCAAATCCTTGTTGTATTTTACTGACCCTCTATTTAGACGTCGCAAGCGTCAAAATAGAGACAAAACTTTAATACTAGATGCGAATTTATATTTTTTTATCGAAAGTTAATAATACGCAGTAAATCTCTCGGTCTTGATCCTCCATTCGACTTCGGTTACATTATGGGCTTGTGTCGGGGCGTGGCGCAGCCTGGTAGCGCACTCGTCTGGGGGGCGAGTGGTCGGAGGTTCAAATCCTCTCGCCCCGACCAAGTATTTTATCTTTTTGCTTGTTATAAATTCTAACTTAACATAATCTGCCCTGTACTTTAGGT
>JAVJHY012264879.1:5737-24822 GCA_035593235.1 Phascolosoma agassizii | reverse complement strand
CCAGCAGATGATTGGGTGAAGATAAAAGAAACAGATAAAGAAAGAGAAAAAGAGTTGATTGATCAATTTAGTGATGTTGTAATTGAAAAATCATTATTCAATGCTAAATACATAGAACAAAGAACTAAGAAAAGAATCCTTTGTTATCATG
The DNA here is from genome assembly GCA_035593235.1 of Phascolosoma agassizii. Classification (NCBI taxonomy): domain Eukaryota; kingdom Metazoa; phylum Annelida; class Sipuncula; order Phascolosomatiformes; family Phascolosomatidae; genus Phascolosoma; species Phascolosoma agassizii. Next base: position 24,671 of record JAVJHY012264879.1, on the reverse strand, counting down.
TTGAAGAAGGAGGAATCAAGTTAATTGGTTTGGAATTGGGACAAGAAGAGACCTTTGATTTTATGTCAGAATTTGTTTTAAGTGATTTGGTTTCTTTGTTCGAAAATGTTGATGTAGAAATTGGATTTATTCTAGGTAATAAAGTGACTGATAATGTGAATATGGAAGTTTTTCATTTGATTGAAGAAGGTGGAATGATCAGTCTTGGAAGTGAATTATACGATTTTTTACATACTTTGAAGCAACACTTTTCAGCAGAATAATCTTATGAAGATAGCTCTAATCCAAACAGAACTCCATTGGGAGAATATTGAAGAAAACATTATTCATTTTTCAAAAAAAATCTCAGAAGCGAAAGATGCTGATATCATCATCTTGCCTGAGATGTTTAGTACTGGATTCTCTTTGAATGTAGAAGATTTAGCAGAAAAAATGAATGGACGAACCGTTTCTTGGTTGCTAAAACTTTCCAATCAATATGATGTTATGATCATGGGAAGTTTGATTATCAAAGAAGGGGGAGAAAACTTCAACCGTTCTATCTCTATACTACCAGATGGAAAGATATATACTTATGATAAGAAACATCTTTTCAGTTATGGTCAAGAAAATGAGTTCTTCTCACCAGGATCGAAGACAATCATTATTCCATTCAAAGGTTGGAGAATTAGACCATTAATTTGTTATGATTTAAGATTTCCAGTTTGGGCTAGAAATACAGATGAATACGATTTGTTAATTTATATTGCTAGTTGGCCACAACAAAGGATTTATGCTTGGGATCAATTGTTGATTGCAAGGGCTATAGAAAATCAAAGTTATGTTGTTGGTGTAAATAGAATAGGAATAGATGGTAATAAATTGGAATATAACGGACATTCAGCAGTTGTAAATTTCGATGGAGTTGTTATCAACTCTTCTGAAGAGGCAACCATTATTTTCGAAACATTAGATTTAGATAAGCTGATTAATTTTAGAAATAAATTTCCATTTTTAATGGACATGGATAAATTTTCCATTTAATAAAACTAGAGAGATATGATTTCAGTAAAAGAGCTAACGGATATTATTTTAAATAATCAATTCGAAACCACAATTATAGAAGTTCCTTTTGATCAATCAGTAGGTTATACAATAGCTGAAGACGTGTTAGCAGATCGTGATTTCCCTCCGTTTGACAGAGTAGCTATGGATGGAATAGCGATCAATTATCATAACTTTGAAAATGGGCAAAAAACTTATAATGTAGAAAAAATAATTGCTGCAGGAGATCCAATTTATCAAGTTAATGATTCTAACGCTTGTGTAGAGATAATGACTGGTGCAGCTATGCCTGTTGGGTTGGATACAATAATAAGGTATGAAGACGTGAATGTTGAGGATAGAGTAGCGACTATTAATGTAGATTCTATTCGTTCTAAACAAAACATACATTTTAAAGCAATGGATAATCAATCTGGAGCCTTGATGATTGCCAAAGATTCGGTAATTAAATCTGTAGATTTGAGTATTCTAGCAACAGTAGGGAAATCATATATTAAAGTGTACAAGCCGATTAAGACTGCTATTGTTTCAAGCGGAGATGAATTGGTTGAAATCAATGAGAAACCAGCATTGTACCAAATTAGAAAATCAAATGTCTACGTTATCCAAGCGATGATAAGACCATATCATGTTCATGCTGATTTATTCCATATACAAGATGAAAAAGATGATATCAGATCAACGATGAAGTCCCTTTTAGAAGAATATGATGCTATCATAATGATTGGAGGAGTGTCTAAAGGAAAATTTGATTTTATACCTGATGTTTTGACTGAACTTGGTGTTGAGAAGCTAGCATATAGAGTGTCACAAAGACCTGGTAAACCTTTTTGGTTAGGAAAGAAGGAAGATGTTATGATATTTGCACTTCCAGGCAATCCAGTATCTTCAATGGTATGTACTAGAAGATATTTTATTCCTTGGTTGAGAAGTGCTCTTCACTTACCAGTGCTCAATCCAGTATATGCAACATTGGAAGAATCATTTAATTTCAAAGCGAATTTAACTAGATTTTTAGAGGTAAGTTTAACATCAAAAAAAGATGGTAAGATGAAAGCAGTCCCACAAATTGGTAATGGATCTGGAGATTTTACTACTTTGAATAGATCACAAGGCTTTATGGAGTTGCCACAAGAACAATCACAATTCAAAAAAGGGGAAGTATTTCCAGTTTATTTATTTTAAACTTTACCATTTATATTTTAGTATGTTAAGTGATATTCAGAATTAGAATATGCACATACATTACTGTATTACGGAAAAGGTTTTTTAGAATAAGCTATTTATATTTTCCAATTCACTTCACTAAACGAAGAGCCGAAAATAAATACTGTTAAAACTAAAATAACTCCTAAGATTACCATGAGATTATAATTTAAATTAATAATACTAAAACAGTTGCAAGAATTGTGCCATATTTATATTTAATCAAATCAATGAAAAACCAAGGATTAAATAATTAGTTAATTGATACTAGTATAATTGTCTAATCACTTTTTATCTTTGTAGCCTAAAAGCAATAAATATGATTTTTTCAATGACGGGGTACGGAGAATCCCAATTCACTTATAAAGGAAATGCCATTAAAGTGGAACTTCGATCCCTAAATGGAAAAACAATCGATGCAAGATTGAGACTCCCAAATAGATATAAATCTCAAGAAATAAAACTGAGGAAATTGGTGTTGGACACTATTATCAGAGGTAAAATTGATTTTGTAGTTAATATCAGTCAGGTTGGAGATAATGGAAGTCAATTAAACATTCCATTAATCAAACAATATATCAACGAATTGAGAACAGTTCAAGAGGAAGAGAATTTAGGTGAAACAGATTTATTGTCAGCAGTATTAAGTATTCCTTCTATTTTTGATCAAGGTGAAGATAAGGCTGAAGAAGAAGAGATAGGGTTATTGTTTAATGCAGTCAAAGAAGCATTAAAAAAGATTATTAACTATAGAGCTGTTGAAGGAGAAAGTATGAAAGTTGATTTAATTAACAGAATTCATGCCATACAAGAAGAACACGAGAAAGTAGCAGGTTTTATAGATCAGAGAAATAAGGCTATAGAAGAGAGGATTAAGACAAACCTTAATCAAGCTCCTGGTGTGAAAAGTATTGATGAAAATAGATTTGAACAAGAAATTATATATTATTTGGACAAATTAGATATCAATGAAGAAACGGTAAGGCTTGATCAAAATTGTAAATATTTCTTAGAGGTTGTTAATTTAGAAAATGAAGTAAAAGGGAAAAAACTTGGGTTTATTGCCCAAGAGATCGGAAGAGAAATTAATACTTTAGGAAGTAAGGCTCAACATGCAGATATCCAAAGATTAGTTGTCAAGATGAAGGATGAGTTGGAGAAAATGAAAGAACAATTAGCTAATATAATGTAATTTAGATATTTAAAAAATCAGTTTTAAAATGGCTAAAAGTTTTAAAGGAAAAATGTTTGTATTTACGGCTCCATCAGGTGCTGGTAAAACAACTGTGGTAAAACATTTATTAAAAACGTATCCTTTTTTAGGGTTTTCTATATCTGCGACAAACAGAGCAAAAAGAGACCATGAGATCGATGGAAAAGACTATTACTTTTTTGACACAAAAGAATTTCTTTCTAAAATCCGGGATAGTGAATTTGTGGAATATGAAGAGGTGTACAAAGACCAATATTATGGAACACTTAAGGTAGAAGTAGACCGACTATGGGCTGCAGGTAAGCATATAGTTTTTGATATAGATGTCCGAGGAGCCCAAAGTATTAAAAAAAGATTTGGTGATGACTGCTTGGTTACATTTATATCACCACCTTCATTTGCAACATTAGTTAAACGACTAAAAGCTAGAAAGACGGAATCAGAAGATAGTCTTAAAAAACGTATTAAAAGGGTGAAAAAAGAATTAACTTACGCCAACCAATTTGATACCATTATTGTTAATGATATATTGGAAGTGTGTCTTAAAGAAGCGGAATTAAAAGTCGAAGCATTTTTAAACATAGAACAATGGCCAATTAAAGAGCAGTAAAAACCAGGAATAGAAAAATGAGTGGAAAATTAATAGATATTGAGAAAATTCTTAAAGAAAAGAATCCAAAATTGTATAAATGGCTGCCTAAATTTGTAGTCAATTATTTAAAAAGAACAGTTCATGAAGATTTTGTCAACAGTACGATTTTAAAATTCGAAGATAAAAAAAATGCCGAATTTTGTGAAGCGATTATTAATGAAATGAACATTACGGTAATTGCAAAGGGATTAGAGAACATACCTAAAGACGAAGGTGTTTATTTAGTGGGGAATCATCCATTAGGAGGTATGGACGCTATGGCCTTGGTTCATCTTTTGAAGGATATTAGACCAGATGTGAAATTTATAGTTAACGATATCCTTTTGAATCTAAAAAGCCTTTCCGGGATGTTTCAAGGTGTAAATAAACATGGAAAAACAGCTAAAGAATCTATGCAGAAAGTGAACGAGTTGTTTGCGAGTGATCATGCTGTTTTTTTATTTCCAGCAGGATTAGTAAGTAGAAAATACAACGGTCAAGTTAGAGATACCGAATGGAAGCGAACATTTGTTAACAGAGCAAAGAAAAACGATAAAAAAATTATTCCTGTTTTTATTGATGGGGAATTGTCCAATTTTTTCTATAGATTATCTAATTTTAGAAAAAAAATTGGTTTAAAGTTTAATATTGAGATGATATATTTAGTGGATGAAATGAAAAAACAGTCCAACAAAACAGTACATATTTACTTTGGAAAACCAATAGATGCGAGTAGCTTGGATGATTCAAAATCTGATAGGGAATGGGCAGCACACATAAAAGATTTAGTGTATACATTAGATAAAGTCTAATTACATTATTAAATTTGTATTAAATAGACGGAGATATGAGCTATAAAGAAATTATACCCCCAATAAGTAGGGAGTTATTAAAAAAGGAACTTACAGAGGAACGTTTTGTTAGAAGAACTAATAAAGCGAATAATGAGATATATATTATAAACCACCACAACTCTCCTAATGTGATGAGAGAAATAGGTAGGTTAAGAGAGATAACTTTTAGAGATGCAGGTGGAGGAACAGGTTTAGAAATCGATATTGATGAGATGGATACTTCTGAAAATTGTTACGAACAGATGCTCGTTTACTGTCCAGAATATGATAAAATAATTGGTGGTTATCGTTTGATTAGAGGTAATGATGCTATTAACAAAGCAACAGGTAAACATGAATTGTCAACATTACATTATTTTAAGTTTTCCGATAAATTTATCAAAGAATATCTACCCTACACCGTAGAGCTTGGAAGATCTTGGGTCAATCCAGAATTTCAACCTTCTGTCAATCCCAAAAAAGGATTGTTTGCTCTTGATAATTTATGGGATGGATTAGGTGCAGTAATGATGAGAAACCCTGATGTCAAGTATTTATTTGGAAAAGTTACCATGTATCCAGATTTTAATCGAGAGGGCAGAAATGCTTTATTATATTTTATAAAGTACTTTTTTCCTGATAATGAAAATTTAGTTGTGCCCCATAACCCGTTAATCATTGATGATCCGGAAGAAAAGTATAAAGATATATATCAAGATAAAGAATATAAAGATGCACATAAAGCACTGACTAAGTATTTAAAAGAAAGAGGAGAGGCGGTTCCTCCTTTGATTAATAGTTATATGTCATTATCTTCTACCATGAAAACATTTGGAACGGCTGTAAATGTTGATTTTGGAAGTGTGGAGGAAACAGGAATTCTTGTTACTATTAATGATGTCTACCCTAAGAAAAAAGAAAGACATACAGCCACTTATTTACGAGATAAGGAGAGATAAAACTATCGATGGAAATATCATATTAAATGTCAACTTCAACACAAGGTTGTTGTTAATTGAATATTAGTATCCTTGAATGAAATAAATATTGATGCTTATTTGTTAGCATTATGATGAAAACTGGTATTTCGTTTGTTTAATAACCAAATTTCGTTTTTATTAGAATAGTATAAGAAAAAACAAAGCATATGTCAGATCAATTACTTTGGTATTTAGAAAATGTTGATGTCACTAATATATTTTGTCCGCATAAATTGGGCAATGAACAAGAATATGGACATTCTCAGAAAGATTTTAAGAAAGGAGAATACATTTATCTTCAAGATGATCATGCCGATCGATTATTTCTAATTGTTAAAGGAAGAGTTAAAATCGGATCATATGGCGACAATAGTAAAGAAATCACTAAAGCAATATTAACAGCAGGAGAAGTTTTCGGTGAATTATCAATCATTGGAAATGACAAAAGAAGAGATTTTGCATATGTAATGGAAGATACAGAAGTTTGTGTTTTGCCGGTAAGTGTTATGAAGGAAATGATGAAAGATCATAGTTCATTAAGTATTTTCTTTATGAAGATGATGGGTTCAAGAGTGTTAGAAATGGAAAAAAGATTGGAAAGTTTAGTCTTTAAAGATTCTAGAACACGAATAGTAGAACACTTAATTAATATGGTTGAGAAAAGAGGGCAAAGAGTAGGTTATGAATGGTTAGTAAGGGACTTCATTACCCATCAAGAAATTGCGAATATAACAGCAACTTCTAGACAAACAGTAACAACAGTTCTCAATGAATTAAGGAACAATAATATTTTAACATTTGATAGAAAAAGATTGTTAATTCGCGAGCTAGATCAGCTTAAAAAAGAGTTAGAATTACCTACTGCCTGATTTTGAATCAGGTATATTACATTTACGTATGATAGTTTACATGAATTACATAAACTATCAGATAGACAGTGTTTTGTGATTTATAGATAAAGCACATCTTTGATTTAGGTCTCTTTTTATTTTAAAATCAACCTATTCTATATTATTTATGTAACTTTATATAAATTTTACGTCTAAATAATAAAACCTAATTCGTTTGTTTAATTTACTTAACCCAATATTAGCTAATAGTGAACATATTAGTGATTGGTCCAATGAAGAGTTATTTAGTAAATACCTTGCCACTCAAAAAGTCTATTACTTCGATATCGTTTATAAACGACTTTCACAAAAAGTGTTTGCAAAATGTATGTCATTTTTGAAAGATGAAGACGAAGCTAATGATGCTTTACAAGATATTTTTATTACTATCTTGATGAAAGCATCAAAGTTTGAAGGTAGATCTAAACTCTCCACATGGATATATTCTATTACATATAATCACTGTGTAGATATTGTTAGAAAAAAGAAAAAAGAGAGGAAGGTTTTAGTTGATGATTGGGGGAAATATGAGAACGTAAGTGAAATTGATGATAAATTCTTACTAGAAACTAAAGTCGAAGAACTTAAAATTGTATTAGAGAAAATCTCAGCAAAGGACAAGATGATTTTATTGATGAAATATCAAGACGATATGAGCATTAGAGAAATATCTGATTTGACTGATAAGTCTGAAAGTGCTGTGAAAATGATGCTAAATCGTGCAAAAAATCGATTTAGAAATGAACATAGTGACCTGTTTCAGCATTAAACATTATTTAAGGATAAAATTGAGAAGACATGGAAATGAATAATTTTAAAAAACTACAGAACCAAGAGTTAGAACAATATAACCAACCGAATAAAAATATACAAAGAAATATTAGCAAGTCACTTGGCATATTTCAGTTTATTGGGAATATGGTAGATTTGTTTTTTACTAAATTTGTTGGAGCAGCCTTAGGTTCTAGTATAGATTCTAATTCCAAATATCCAAACAATAAAAATTAGAATCTACGATAACTATTCGCTAAAAAAACTAATAATAATGGACTTTAAAATTTCTGAAGCATTACAAGATGTAGTTAGCAAACTTTTTTCAACTATGCCAAATGTCTTTATGGCAGTTGTCACTTTTTTAGTTGGATTATTAGTTGCTAAATTAGTAACAAAGCTCATCAAGAAAATATTTGATAAAATTGGTATTGATAAACTAGGTGAAAAATTGATGACTATTGACCTTATTGAAAAATCAAACATTAAAATAAGTTTGAGTTCAATATTCAGTAAAGCGGTCTATTATTTTTTTATGTTATTTGTTACGATCATTTCAACAGATATACTTGGACTTGAAGTTGTTTCAAAATTAGTAGGAGATATTTTTAATTTTATACCTAATCTATTGGTCGCGATCATAATTCTTATTTTCGGGACAATTCTTGCTGATATGGTTAAAAAGTTAACAGAGACGGCTCTTTCATCTTTGAATATCCCTTCTTATAAGATGATTGCTAATTTTATTTTTTATTTTTTATTTATTAATGTTTTAGTAAGTGCTTTAACACAGTCAGGAATAGAAACAGAATTTCTTTCTGCTAATATTACAATGATTATAGGTGGTGCGGTATTAGCATTTGCCTTGAGTTATGGACTTGCGGCAAGAGGTAGTGTTGCTAATTATTTGGCTACTTTTTATATCAAAGAAAAATTTACTATTGGTGACAATTTAAAATTTGATGATATAGAAGGAAGAATTATTGATATAGATAAGTCTAGCTGTACTTTACAAACGGATACAAGTAAAATTGTAATTCCATTGAGTACGTTGACAGAAAAAAACATTGAAATCATCAATTAATATAGGTATTTTTCCGTTTTGCAATATTTTATTTTATCGGACAATCTCATCTTAATATTTTACCAGATTTAGAACATTTGTTGACTATTTTTGGTTATCATTGTATTAATTTAACTTTAAATAAAGAAAATGTCAGTAGAAAACATCCTTAGCACTATTCAAAAACAAGCCAATAATGTTGATCCTATAGGAGCAAGTATTAAATTTGTTTTAGATGATCAATGTATCTATTTAGATGGAAAAGGAGACTCAAATATAGTGAGTACCGAAGACAAAGATGCAGACTGTATGATTAGTACGGACACTGCAACATTTCAAAAACTTCAATCTGGAGACTTAAATCCAATGATGGCTGTAATGACCGGAAAGATTAAAATCAAAGGAGATATGGGAGTTGCTATGAAATTGCAATCATTACTTTAAAACACCAAGTAAACTTTTAACTCTGAGTTAAATTATTAACTTTTGTTTGACTTTTTTTAGTAAAAAATAAGATGATAAAAGTATTTATTTACCAATAGATTTATAGTTTGAAAATAATATTTAAAAAATGAGAGGTTCAGTTGTAAAATTTAATGGATCGAAAGATCAAGAATTCTTTAAAGAACTAAGAAAGAGAGTAAGAGTTCATTTTAAAGAAAGCGGCAAGTCAAGATATGCAAATTTCAATATGAAGTTTAAAACAGCATTTATGATTGCTTTATATTTTGTTCCCTTTATTTGTTTATTGACCGGTGTAGTTACAAGTGTATGGCCTGTTGTAGGAATGTTTGTACTTATGGGCTTTGGAATGGCTGGAATTGGTCTTTCTATTATGCATGACGCTAATCATGGCTCTTATTCAAAAAACAAAACAGTAAACCAAGTTCTGGGCTACCTTATTCACTTCATCGGAGGATATAAGGTTAATTGGAAAATTCAACATAATGTGTTGCATCATTCTTTTACGAATATAGAGGGACATGATGATGATGTAAGATCCAATCTAATGAGATTTACACCTAATCAACCGCGTACACCTATGCATAGATTTCAAAGATTTTATGCACCTATTTTTTATGGTATGATGACCATGTATTGGTCTACGACTAAGGATTTCGAACAAGTAATGAGATATCACAAAAGGGATTTGCTTAAAAGTCAAAATAGAACTTTAAAGAGTGCCATGATTGAATTAAGTTTTAATAAAATATGGTATTTTATTATAACATTAGTGCTTCCTCTTATTTTGATACCAATAGCTTGGTGGCAGATAGTATTAGCCTTTTTGTTGATGCATTTTATATGTGGTTTATCATTGGCATTAATTTTCCAACCGGCACATGTTTTGGAAGAAACACATTTTTATACACCTGTAGAAACAGGAAGCATGGAAAACAATTGGGCTATTCATCAGTTATTGACTACGTCTAACTTTGCTCGTAAAAGCACTATTTTTTCTTGGTTGATAGGTGGGTTGAATTATCAAATTGAACATCATTTATTTCCTAATGTATGTCATATACATTATAAAGAAATTTCAAAAATCGTAAAAGCTACTGCTGAAGAATACGGTATTCCATATCTTCAACATAAAACTTTTTTAAACGCCTTACAAAGTCATTTTTCTCTTTTACATAGGTTAGGAACTGGTTCTTATGATAAAAGTTTAGCTTCGTAATATACCTGTTCTGCTTGGAAATGACACAAATAAATAAATAATTTTATTTTTCCTTAAGCTTCCTGAAAAAACATAAGCATAAAAGGACTATGATTAGATTTTTTCACCTTGATTAAGACAAAGTAAATTCAATTTATTAAGTGCCATTCCCAAACATAAATGGTATTAATTGGTATTCAAACTTTTTTTATTTGAGTTCAGATGATGTATCCGTATGACGATAGGGTTAAACAAAGGATCAATCACAAGAAATTAATTAGATATGAGTATGTAAAAACTTATAAAAAGATTGCTACATGCCTTTTACTACATTTCTATATAGAACCTAAAATTGGACCTATAAGGAATCATAGATTCGAAGAATATGAAAAAATATTCATTAAATTTTGTGTAAAAGTAAATCGATTATTATGAAATAAGAAGCATGTAATAGACTAATAAAAATGGACTAAACTGTTGTCATATAAAGTGTTTGAGCATAATAACCTCTTGTTTGCTTAATTCTCTGATCCATCCACGAGGAAGATCTTTTTTGGTCAAACCAGCATAGTATACTCTGTCAAGGTACATCACTTCATATCCAAGATGTTCGAATATTCTTCTTACAATTCTATTTTTACCAATATGAATTTCAATAACGGCTTCATTCTTAGGTTTGTCCTTTACATGTTCAACTTTATCTACAGGAGCAAGACCATCTTCCAAAGTTAGTCCTTTACGTATAAGTTCCAGTTCGGCAATAGATATTTCCTTATCCAAACGAACGTGATATAATTTTTTAATTTGATAACTTGGATGAGCTAATTTTTGTGCTAAATCACCATCATTTGTCATCATTAATAATCCAGTCGTCATTCTATCTAATCTTCCTACTGGAAAAACTCGTGTTTGAACATGATTTTTAATGATGTCGTTTACAGTTTTTCTACCATGTTCATCGCTCATAGTAGTAATAGTGTTCTTAGGTTTGTTCATTAAGTAATAGTACTTCTCTTGAACTCGAGATATTATATTTCCATCATACTCAATCGTATCTTCTTCAGTAACCATGATGGCAGGGTTGATTTCTACAGCACCGTTAACTTTTACTTTGCCTTCTTTGACTAGGTCACCGGCTTTTCTTCTTGAACATATACCACAATGGGCAACATATTTATTTAATCTATATTCCATATTATTATTTATCCAAAAGGTACATCATCATTCATATCATTCATTTTCGAAGGTTTGGTTATGAACGCTTCTCCAGGATTGCTAAAAGGATCGTCTAATCCAGCACCACTAGGACTAATGCCTCCCATAGGATCGAAAGTATCAGATAGGTCAGGATCAGTAAACAAAACAAAATCTGGAATAAACTTTAGGTTAACGGTACCTAAAGAACCATTTCTATGTTTAGATATTATTATTTCTGCTAAATCTTTCGGTCCTTCAAAATCGTCTTCCATATCATAATAACTAGGACGATAGATAAAGGTAACGATGTCGGCATCTTGCTCAATGGCTCCAGATTCCCTCAAATCCGATAACATTGGTCTCTTATCACCAGATCTAGTCTCAACAGCTCTTGATAGTTGTGATAAAGCAATTACGGGTACACTTAATTCCTTTGCTAGTCCCTTTAAAGCTCTAGATATAGATGATATTTCTTGTTCTCTGTTTCCACTATTTTTACCAGGTGCACCGGCCATCAATTGCAAATAATCAATTACAATTAATTGTATGTCGTGATTTTGTTTGAACCGTCTACATTTTGCTCTCAACTCAAATATATTTAGAGCTGGAGTATCATCAATATATATTGGAAGCTCCGAAAGTTTATCAACGCCAGCATTCAAATCGTTCCATTGGTCTTCATCAAGCTGACCATTTCTTAATAGTCTACTATTTACTTTTGATTCCATAGCCAATAAACGATTGACTAATTGAACACTTGACATCTCCAGTGAAAATATTGCTACACCTTGACCGTTTTCAGCAGCATTTTTTGTTAGTGACAGGGTAAAGGCTGTTTTTCCCATACCAGGTCTTGCAGCTATTATAACCAAATCTGATGGTTGCCACCCATTGGTCATTTTGTTGAGCTCAGTAAAACCAGTTGTTACACCAGTCATGTCTGATGTCTTATTCTTGGCATCTTCAATTTGTTTTCTTGCTTGTGCAGCTAGAGATGCTATAGTTTCAGAACCTTTACTTACATTTTTATCACCAATTTCATAGAGATTTTTCTCCGCATCATCCAATAAATCAAGTACGTCTTTGTTATCTTCAAATGAATCTTTAATGATATTAGTAGATACTCTAATCAGTTCTCTTTGGATATATTTTTGTGAGATTATTCTAGCGTGGTACTCTACATTTGCAGCGGATGCTACTTTGTTAGAAAGTTCTAAAAGGTATCTTTCACCACCAATTTTGTCTAACTCATTGTTCTTACTTAAAAATTCATGAACAGTTAATAAATCTATTGGCAATTGTTTGTGAAATAAATCCTGCATCACACCATAGATTGTTTGATGAGAAGTCTTATAAAAAGATTCTACTTTCAATATATCAACTACTGCTGTGAAGGCATCTTTATCAATAATGATTGCACCTAAAACCGCTTCCTCCAGTTGAATAGCTTGGGGTTGTACACGTCCAAGCATCAGTTTATTGGCATCATTTTCTTGTTTGAATTTTTCAAACTTTCCACCAACAGGATGTAAGGATTTATTGGATTCAGGCATTAATGAATAAATTTTGAATTAAAGAATGGTAAAGTTACTGCAAAGCTAAAATATTTTTGAGATAATCCTTGTTGATCAATTTATGACTCCTTGTGGAACCAATGTTAGTAATTGTAAAATAATGTTAGTAATTGACTTCTGTTGATATTTCAAAATTTTAAATAAATATAATTTATATTATATACATATCTACAATAGTTTATATGTGTTATTTTTGAATATGAGTCTACAACTCAGAATCAAGCAAACACAGTGATTGTTTTGTAATATTATAAATATTTTATATTTGTAAAAAATCAATACATCGGTATAGTTATAATGTTTCTAACTTAAACTTTGTTCCAAATTTAATGTTAAAAAATATTCAAATATATATTAGTGTAATATGTTTGAGTAAGATGTTAAAGAAGATTAACAAATTATGTATATGTTTGTTAATGTGTTTGTTCAGTTATAAGGGTTTAATGTTGGATAATAAATATTAACTATGGTGTAACAGAGTTGATTTATAATGAAAATGATTAGTTCTATTTTTTGAAGACTTGGATAGGTTTCTTTTCAATAACAAGTTCTGTAAATTTACCTTTGAATCTTGTAGCTTTAACTAAATGATTATCTATCCAATGGTAATTTCCTCCTCTAGGTTTCCCATAAAGAACACCATGATATTTAAATCCATGTTTGTCCAACCAAATTTCTGTCACTTCTTTTTGAGCTATTGTTCTTGAAGTGAAAAAAGTAATGATATGACCTTCATCAAACCAACCATTCAATATTTCTAGGGCATCAGGATAAGGTTCACAAGTGACCATTCTTTCAGGTTCTTCGTTAGGTATATCTTCCGTTATAGTTCCATCAATATCGATCATATAATTTTTTACATCGTCTGACAGTATGGGACTAAGAATATCACCTTTCTCATCTTTTAATTCGTTAAGTTTTATTTCTTTTTCTTTTTTCATATCAAATCAGTTAAAGTTGATAAATAATTCTGGATTGACGGGTTGACCATTAGACCATAATTCAAAATGTAGATGAGGTCCAGTTGATTGTTCCCCTGAGTTTCCAACTATTGCTATTGCTTCTCCCGCTGAAACCTGTTCACCTATTTTCTTTAACAAAGTAGCATTATGTTTATAGATAGAGACTAAATTGTTTTTATGCTGAATACTTATATTATTGCCTGTTTTAGGATCCCAAACAGCATTTAGTACAACGCCATCAGTAATGGCTTTCACCTCGCTGTTTTTGGAACATACTAAATCGATACCAAAATGATCTTTTTTCAGTAAATAGCCCATACTTAAATCACCTTTTACCGGAGGAAGTAGATAGGGAATTTTACCAGGATTATCATTCAAACTTGAAATAGTTGAAATGGTACTAACTGTCCTACCATGATTATGACCATCTTCGATATCAATCGTATTCGTAATAGGTTGTTTTTTAAAAATTATTTTTTTAAGGCTCTCAGTATAAGTTATTTGTTCTTCTAGCATTTTTTCCAAATCATTGAATTCACTATTCAACTGAACAAAAACAGCATTATTGTTAATATCACCGTAACCCGGAATCAGTCTTTTAATAGGTGTAAATGCAATCATTGAAATAATCATTATACTTAATAATATAAAAACAGCAATAATAAGCATGTATATTCTTGACAAGGATAATTTGAATGAATTAACCTCTTTGAGATCTTCATCATTTCTAATAATAAATCGATAAGTATGTTTCAATTTATCGTTTAATTTGTTTTTATCCTTTTTATCTGTGTTCATTATCTATATAGAATCTATAAAATGTAGTAAAATATATCTTCAAAAGTAAAATATTATTGTTTGAAACTAGTTATATTATATGTGTTTAAAAATGATACTCACATCACATTTGAAGTAAGCAAAGATAATAATTAATTTACTTTTGGATTTAATATTGATTTTAAGCTTATATTTATTTTTTGTTAACATAAAGAATGAATCATAGGACCTCGTAAAATATATGACTTCAAATACTTACAACTAATTTTATTCTTATATATTTGTGATTGATATTCATATTACTAGCTTTGTTTTTCGGTGTTTTGAGATATAAACATACTGAAAGCAAAGGTTTTTTGTATTTAAATTTTTATAAATTGAAAACAAATTCAATCAAGGTGATTACATTAATGCTCTTAGGAGTTTTAATAATCGGTGCATGTGGAAAGAAAAGAAAAGGAGAAGATGATGTATCTAAAACTAGATTATTCTTTCACAATCTGACTTCAAAATATAATGGTTATTTTAATGCAGATGAACTAATGTATTTCTCAGAAGTAGAGTTGGCAACCATGCATGCAGATAATTATAGTAAAATATTAGATGTATACGACTATGTTGATGTTGATAACCCTAAAAGTGTAGCTGCTGATCTTGACAAGGCTATTGAGAAGGTTGGTACGGTGGCTTCATTACATAGACCTAGTCATTGGCTCGACGATTGTTATGTATTAATGGGGAAAGCTCAATATTTAAAACATGATTATGAATCTGCTGAAGAAACATTTGAGTTTTTTGAAGAAGAATTTGACCCTAAAAACCCTTTCGGAAGTAATTTCAAATCAAAGAAGAAATCTAAAAAGCAATTAGCTAAAGAAAGGAAGAAAAAACAAAAAGAAAAACAACAAGCAGCAGAAGATAAAAGAGAAGAGAGAAAAAAAGAAAGAAAGAAAAAGTCAAAGAAAAACTCTAAAACAAACGGTAGAAAACTTACGAAAAGAGAAAAAGCTGATATTGCAGATAAAGAACGTTTGGAAGAAGAAGCTAAAAGTAAAAAGAAAAGAGAAAATAAAAAATCTAGTGATACAAAGGGTGATAAAGAGGTAGAGAAGACGGATGAAGAAAAGAAAAAAGATGATGCTCAAAACCCTAAGTTTTACGAGCATAAACCAGCTTATAATGAAGGGTTACTTTGGTTAGCTAAAACATATATTGCCAGAAAAAAATTCTCTACAGCAAATTCTGTATTAAGAAGGATCCAAAACAATAAATTTTATAAGGGTGAAAACTTAGAAAAAGAAATGGCTATTACAAAAGCGGATCTGTTTCTAAAACAAAAGAACTATAATAAAGCAATTCCATTTTTATCAGCAGCTATACAATTGACCAAAAAGAAAAAGGATAAAGCACGTTATTCCTTTATCATTGCTCAAGTATATGAACATTTAGACCAATACGCAGAGGCTAATAATTATTATAGACAAGTCGTTAAAATGCACCCTCATTACGAGATGGAATTTAATGCCAATCTAAAAATGTTGAATACAGATTATCTTTCAGGTTTGGCACCAGAAACACAAGTTGTTTCTAAAATTGAAAAGATGTTGAAAGAAGACAAGAATTTTGATTATCGAGATCAACTTTATTACACTTTAGGTGAGATTGAACTTAAAAAAACAAATTTACCTGGTGCAATCATTAACTTCCGTAAATCTGTACAAGCTAATACAACGAATAATACTCAAAAAATCGAATCTTATTATGTTTTAGCAGAATTGTATTACAATTCTGAAGATTATTATAATGCAAGTATGTATTATGATAGTACAAAAACAAATATGGATAAGTTGGATGAAAGATATTCTAAAGTTGAAAAATATGCTTCTAACTTAGGTGAGATTGCTATTCATATCAAAACAGTTAAACTTCAAGATAGTTTATTGGCCATTGCTAATTTATCTGAGGAAGAGTTGAATGATTATGCCAAAAAAATCATAGAAAAGGAAAGAGCTGCTAAGGAAGCCATGAACAAGACTAGTCAAGGCGTAGGTAGGCCTGGTGGTCCTAAAAACGTAGTGTCTTCTACTAGATTTGGTTCAAAACCAAGTACTTTTTTTGCATATCACCCTCAACAAGTAATAAAGGGTATTGATGAATTTCAAGAAAAATGGGGAGATAGAGAATTAGAGGATAATTGGAGAAGATCCAACAAATTTGAAGTTGGTGATGATTCAGAGGATGAAGAATATGGAGGAAGCAGAGATTCAGATGAAATTTCAGATGCAGAATTGAAAAGAGCCTTGAAAAACGTTCCGTTGAAAGTTGGGGATAAAATTAACGCTAATACAAAAATTGAAAAGGCATTACATAGATTAGGTATTCTTTACAGAGAAAAATTAGAGAATTGTACAAAATCAACTGAGGCTTTACAACGATTATTAATAGACTACCCTGAAAGTAAAAATAGAGCAGAAGCTTGTTATCTATTATATGTTTGTAATTTAGATACGGATGCTACATTGGCTACTCAATATGCCAACATTGTAAAATCGGATTATCCAGATAGTAAATATGCCAAATTCCTTTTAGATCCTGGCTATATGGACAACTTCTTATCTCTAGATGCTCAAGCAGGCAAGTATTATGATCAAACATATGACTTATTTAATAATGCTAATTATCAAGGAGCAAGAAGTAATATTTTAGCTGTTGATTCTTTATATGGAAAAAAGAATAAGTATGCTCCAAAATTTGCTTTATTAGATGCAATGACTCAAGGTCACCTTGTAGATAAAGAGGCTTATGTTAAAGCTTTAAAAACAGTTGTATCAAAATATCCAAATACCCCGGAAAAAACAAGAGCTCAGGAAATATTGAGGTTTTTGAAAGGAGATAAATTTGCTTTTAATGAAGGTCTTGCGAATGAAGATATTGAAAATTTCGTATTACAAGATTCAAGAATGCATTATATCATTGTCAAGGTTAATGAGAAAAAAGATAAAGCAGAAACGGATCAATTGAAATTAAAGATTTCTGCTTTTAACAAGCAATATTTTAAATTAGATAAATTAAAAATTAAAGATAGCTATCTTGACATACAATCAAGAACATCCATAATCTTAATACGTAGATTCTCCAATAGAGAAAAAGCGATGGTCTATTATGACACGGTAATGAAAAATAGATCAGATTTCATGGGTGCTTCAGTTGAATTTGAAATATTTGCTGTTACACAAAGAAATTATAGAGAGGTATTAAAACAAAAATCTACAAATAGTTATAAAAAATTCTTTGAAGGTAATTATTTGTAATAGATCAATTAAAGTCAGTTTATGAAGGAAAGTTTTATTTGTGTTAAATGCCAATCAATTGATATCGTAAAGGTTCCAGGAGGTGATAATTGGACTAAAGGACAATTTAATCACATAAAGCTAACGTCTATGAAACATATTTTTGTGACAAGGTATGTTTGCTTGGATTGTGGTTTTTCTGAAGAATGGATTGATAAAGAAAAAGATCTTGAAAAAGTTGCTAAATATTATAAAGGCAATACTGATTCCTCAAATTTCGTATAGACATAGACTTTGAAAAAATTAGACCTCTATATAATAAAGAAATATTTAAGTACTTTTTTCTTCACAGTACTATTAATTACTATGGTTGCCTTAGTAATAGATGTTGCTGAGAAGATTGAGAGAATTACCAAAAATGACATTACTTTGGGTGAAGTATGGTCTGGTTATTATTTAAATTTTATACCATGGATCAATGGCATACTATGGCCACTATTTTCATTATTAGCGGTTGTGTTTTTTACATCTAGGCTAGCAAAAGATACCGAAATAGTAGCTATGTTGAGCGCTAAGGTAAGTTATTATAGAATCTTATGGCCAGTGGTTATGGCAGCTACTTTTATTGCAAGCTTACTATGGTATGGTAACAATTATGTGATACCGATCAGTACAAAACATAAGAATGAATTTGAACAAGAGCATAAGTGGTACACTAGAAAAAAAACCATGTCAAATGATATCCACTTCTTTACAAGTCCAAATGAAAAAATCTATATTAGGTATTGTTATTTCAGGTAAAGTAGTTGCAGTTGGACAAAAAACTTCTTCTTTTAAGGTTGG
>JAVJHY012263817.1:0-24841 GCA_035593235.1 Phascolosoma agassizii | reverse complement strand
GTCGGAGTCTTTGTTGTTTCTATCACTATCATCTTTGCACTGGAAATAGTATTGTAGCCTTAATTTGCGTGTGAATTGTCGTATGTCGTCTTGAGTCTGTGTGTGGTCCGAATTGGGGTTGAGGGGGACAAACTTGAGACCTTTGCTAAGCACCTCTTTTTCTGAGTCGGAAATGGGGATGTCGGGGGGAATACACAGAGCAAAGCAATTGAAGAGGTCAATCTTGGTAAAAAGGGTGCGAATTACGGTTGGCCACTTTGTGAAGGAATTTGTTCAGACCCGGCGGTTGAACCACCGTTATTCTCGTATAATCACAACAGCGACCAAGCGTCTATTACCGGAGGTGTCGTTTATCGTGGAACCACATTTCCTAATTCATTCTTCGGAGTTTACTTTTATGGTGATGTTATTAGGGGCTGGCTACGTTATCTGACATTCGATAACAGCGGTGATGTTACGAATGACCTCGAATTCTCTCCGGACATTGGGCCGGTATTAGCTATTGAACAAGGACCAGATGGACATTTGTATTACATGAAGCTTGGGTTTGACCAACTGGGCGAAATTCGGCGGATACGCCACCGGATTGAGCCAGAGCCGGACGTGAAGATAACCCAACCTAAAGATGGTGCGACGTTTGCACAAAATCATTTAACTGCATTTATGGGAATTGGCTGTGATGTCGAAGATGGGGATGTGGCAGAGAGCCTCACGTGGATTTCGGATGTTGATGGTATTCTCGGTAGTGGCGGATCTTTCTTGCCATCGGATTTGTCGGTGGGTACACATACCATCACCGGTATTGCGACTGACAGTAGTGGTTTGACAGGATCAAATCAGATTACTATTAACGTAAAGGAACCAATTGGTACTGAGATCTTAGAAGTTCGTGTGGGGGCGGCTTCTGATGATGCAGAGGAAAGAAGTTCCAAACTAGTATCGTTAGGAGGCGGAGATCTTGAGTTGGGATCAACCATTGAAGCTGGAGGAGGTAATCAAACCGTGGGTATGCGATTTAACGACATAGATATTCCGCAAACCACTAATATCGTAGATGCCTATGTGCAGTTTCAAGTAGATGAAAAAATGTCCAAGCCGACATCTTTGACGATTATAGGCGAGGCTAGTGATAGCCCGAGGACGTTTAATTCTTCCCCCCAAAATATAACTTCACGTCCGCGGACAATGGAATCGGTAACCTGGATGCCGGATCCATGGCTACTGGCGGGTGAAGCGGATGTCGCCCAGCGGACGCCCAATATTACCCCGATTATACAAGAGATTGTGAATCGTCCTGGTTGGTCAAGGGATAACTCGCTTGTGATCATGATTGAGGGTTTCGGAAGACGGGAGGCGGTTTCCTATAACCGCAACCAAGCTGGGGCGCCATTATTACATATTGAGTACGAAATTAATAACCAGCCACCGAATGTAACCATTAGCGAGCCGACTAACGGGGCAACGTTTACTCTGGGAGACTCCGTCGCGTTTTCGGGTACAGGAGCTGACTTAGAAGATGGCGATCTGACAGCGCCTCTTTTATGGGAGTCAGACCTTGATGGTTCCATTGGCTCGGGAGGGAGCTTTGAGCGCTCAGATTTATCGGTTGGTACCCATACAATCATAGCAAGTACGACAGATAGTGGTGGGGCAGTTGGAAATGATTCAATCACCATTACGATAAACAGTGCAAACGGTTTACAGACAATAGACGTTCGAGTTGCCGCGGAGAATGATGATGCCGAAGAAAGAAATAGTTCCGGTGGCATGGATATTGACAGTAGTGACCTGGAATTGACCGAGGAAGGCACTAACCAAACAGTCGGGGTTCGCTTTATTGACCTGAATATCCCTAATGATGCAATGATTGTGGATGCTTACGTTCAGTTTCAGGTGGATGAAGTAACAACTAATGTGGCTTCCCTATTGATTGCTGGTGAAGACACCGACAATGCTCCCATATTTACATCATCCACCGACAATATAAGTTCAAGGATGACCACGGCCGCATCAGTATCATGGGATCCCGCTCCGTGGACAACGATAGGGGAAACAGGTCCTGACCAGCGAACCCCGAATATTGCTTCGGTGATTCAAGAGATTGTCAGCCGTCCCGGCTGGTCGAGTGGCAACTCGACAGCCATAATCATAACCGGAACTGGCAAACGAACCGCTGAGTCTCACAAAGGAGATCCGGCCGGCGCTGCATTATTGCATGTAGAGTACACGACAAACTAGTTATACTTTGCGCGTACCCGAATTGAAGTTTTGGCTTTCTTCTTTCAGAGCTCTCTTTGACGGTTTTTCAATCGATAAGTAGAGGCTACGCTGCTCCTTGTCGGGAGCCTGTCTCACTTCGTTCGAATTTCAACGTAGCTAAGAGCATGTTTTAAAATTGTTCAATATTCTTCACGACTTATCTTCAGGCCATCTTTGAACGATTAAATAGCGACAGTAACATCGAAATATTTTAATATTTCACCGATGCTGTCGCCATCTAATCGTCCAAACCTCACCCAACTCTCTAAGCAGGAAATAATAGCAAACAATTTAAAACACGCTATTTAGGCTACAGTCTGTGGAATCTCTCATTCAAAACAGCCAAACCTAGCCAAGATCTCCAATTTTTTCCCGCACAAAGTTTATCAGCTTTCTTTGGTAATTTTTTTATCAACGACAAAACATATCTTGAAAAAGTCGACAATATTTCTTATAATACCCCAATCATGTGCATGTAACCTTGTGAGATTCCACATCTCTCGAATTTCTTCAAAAAACCTATTCCGATAGCCTTTCTATTCTTCGTACGGTTATATTGTTCAGGTAGGGGGATTACGTCATTAGCGAAGTCTTTTACGGTGCAAAAACTGATCGTTTTGTTGTTTTTTCTTCAGAGCAATTGAAAAATCTTTTTCGGCTGATCAGATTCTGGCATAATTCGAACATAGAATTTTAGCTGACATTATCCAGCTTTTTAAAAGGATTCACGAGGGGTAATACAGCATCTCGTGACCATGGGACTGCCATGCAGGTAAACATAAAATTGATACCTTTGCAGGTTTTGGCGGCGAAAAGTCATTTCAAACATTGCTTTGCAATTGGCTCATCAGAATCTACATTTATGAAAATAACTTGGGGCATAAAATGCTTGGAGATAAAGTTAGGCTTGTTACTCAACTAACCTGTTTATGAAAAATTCAACACACACCCTTTATACTTTTTGGCAACAAAACCAGCGGATGATATGGGTTGTTTTTACAATTTACATCATACTTTTCGCTCGCGTTTTTTTTGAATGGGCAATTGATTGTTGGAATCTCGACGATTTTTCCCATTGTCTTTTAATTCCTGTTGTCAGCGGGTATATCCTTTACAGCCACCGAAAGAATATCGGCTTAGGTGAACAGTCCGGAGGTGGGCTTGGTTTGATTATTATGCTGCTGTCGCTCCCGGTATTTTTCTATGGATTTGGACATTCTTGGAGTATTTTTCAAAGAATTGGGGTGTTGGGTTGCTTTATTGGTCTCACCGGTTTTTTATTTGGGATAAAGTTCATTCGCTCCCAGGCATTCCCACTACTTTATCTCATTTTGGCTATACCAATACCGTTTGTAATTTATGGAAAAATCAGCAGAGCATTACGAGGCGTAGTCACCAGTTTTTCAGCAAGTATTCTCCATGCAGTAAAGATTCCAGCATACAACCAAGGTAACGTATTAGTAGTTGATGATCATTTACTGGGTGTTGTTGATGCATGTAGTGGAATTCGATCGATTATGGCGATCATATCGGTGGCAATTCTATTCACTTATCTTTTTAGGGCAGGTGTCCTTGGGAGCTTGTTTTTGACCGGCCTAACATTACCGGTAGCCGTGTCCATGAACGTAATCCGGGTACTAATTATGGCTGTTTTCCTTTATAAATTTAATGTTGACCTAACCGAAGGAACTCTTCATGATTTTCTAGGTTTTTTTATTTTCACCTTAGTGATTGTTTTCATGTACTTAGGGTGGCTATTTATAAGCTGGCTGTTAGATATAGAGGAAGATAAGTCACCCGAAAGATCGCTTGCATAAATGAGACCAACTGTAGCTGCTTGTATACTTGTTTTGGCGTTAGTAGCAAAACTAATTTATCAAGGATTATTCGATATTTCAAATGAGGGAATTCCACCACGTATTCCCCTAAAAGATTTTCCTTGGGGAGTCGCTGGCACCGGATGGTTCGAAAATCGCCGGCCGTTGGAAGAACGGGTGGAACGAATTGCTGGCATAAATGAGTATCTTAACTGTGTTTTTACCAAGTACCGACAAGCTCCAATTTGGTTTTATGTCGGCTATTATGACGGAAGTTCGGTCGAATCAATGCATCAGCCGGAAATATGTTTTCCAGGAAGTGGTTGGGAAATACAAGATAAACGCATAGAGAATTTTTCAATACCCGGCGTCGAGGCGACGTTCAATGTCCTTGAATTCAGGAAGAATACCGCAGTGAAACTAACCGCTTTCACTTTTTACTATGAGGAGAAATTTCAGCCAAGCCAGGTATACGTCGAAAAGGGGAGAGTCTTCGGAGATCGACATTTTGCTATTATAACCACCGCAACAAATGTAACGGACACTGTGGAAAATGCGCGTGCCAATTTAGAGGAATTGCTCAGGAGCATAACTCCAAAATTGTTAGAACATTTACCAGCGAGTCAATAGCTTTGTTACGGTCTATTATATCTGCGGATTTTAATTACAACTTTTGTTTACAGGTAGTAACAAAATCGTCAAAGCGGTAGTAACCGCTCTTGCCTGAATATATGTGGGTGTGGTATCAAGCGTAGATATTGCATTTCTGAATAATCATGCATCATGCTCATTTTAAGGAGGTTACCCATAAAGGCGATAAATGCCTTGCGTTCCTCCTACCACTTTTATAATGGACGTGCTGGAAAAAGGCATTTGGAAGCCTTAAATTTATATAGATCTGAATTTTTCGTTTTAGTTTTTAGATTTGTAACAGTATTTATCCGGGACCCTTCAGCAAAATATATTGGGGCATAATTACGATGGTAAAATGCATGAATATCATGCGTTGTTTTCATATTCAACGAGGCCCAAGGTAAAAATTTTTCGCTTAGCGTTTGGAGAAAAATAGTACCAAAGGCGACAGCGGCAGATTTTTACCAAAACTCAATAGGCAGAAATAAATAATTGATTAAAAAAATCATAGTGTGCTTAATCGTTGTAAGCGTTGTTGCTGGAGGCACTTGGTACCTCCTGAGCAATTCCCCTGCAAAGTCCATCGAAAAGTTTCGAAAGAAAATCAATACCCTTTTGAAATCAAAGGATTCTGAAAAATGGCACAGTGTAACAACCCCTAATGAATACGAGGGAAAAGATCTAGATGATATCCGGGTCCGGATTGACATAGCACGCCAGGCATCCGATACGATTTTGGGGATATTTCCAAACTCCGAATACGATCTCGGTATGCGGGGAATGATTGAGGAATATGCCGGGGACAGCCAAGAGGCCTTGAAGTGGTACGACCGAATTTCATCGTTGAAAAACCCGCCGGCTGTTAACGAACGCCGGCGAGCGCGATTATTGGAAAAGATGGGATTATTCCAGGAAGCTAAGGGAGCGGTATCCGCTATTGTCGATGTGTACCCCTTCGAATCAAATTTTGACCTTGGCCGACTACACCTCGAGACCTTTCAAGCCCTTGAAGCGTATCGCTCATTTAACCGCGCCAAGGAATATGCTAGTAACGAAAACGAACTACGTCAAGTTTTGGAAGGGATTGCAAACTCAACAAGTCTGTTAATTTCACTGACACACAATCAGCTTGAACGTTTAAAACGCGCTGATGTCGATGAGAACCAAATTATTACCCTTACAAATGTGCTTAAGAAGTTAAAGAAAGAACGTGACGACAACTTGGATAGTGCAATCGAACTACTAAGCAAAGTCGAACCGGCATCCCGAGGTCAATTTGTGGGAGTTCAAATCAAGAAGTTCGAACTGATTACGAAAAAAGATGACGCTGATAAATTAAAGACCGCCCAAAAAACGCTGATCGATGCAGTCAGCAACGATGAAGATCTTCGCTACTTTCCCATTTATCTGCTACTGGGATCAGTCGACTTAAAACTCGGATACGGGAATAGTTCCGAATCCAATGAACGCAAGGGGTATATAAAGAGTGCTATTGAAAGCTATCAAAAAGTTTTCGCGTTTGATTTCGAAGGCAAGACCGCCAAAGTGGCCGATATCGCTGAATGGAATTTATCAGAGCACATGTCAAAGGAGGAATTTCAAGGACGCGTGCTATTGAGGATATGCCAGAACCTGCTGAATTATCCGGAATATTGGAGAATATTATCCAGTCAAAGCCCTGACGGCCAAAAAGATCCTCTTGACATACATCACCGTATACAGTCAGCCCTTGAGGCCAATAAAGGAAAAAGCACCGTTGCTCAAGAGATAAAATACGTTCAAGCAATGGCTGCTTTGAAACATAATGAAACGGATACATTCAGAAACCTTACATCTGAATTGCTTAATGAAGCGGGTAAGAAGCGCCCTGAACTTTCGATGCGACTTGCTAAGGGAATAGCAACGATTGCACCAGATCACTTCAGTTTTATTATTGAAATGTTGGATCAAGAAGTTTTTGGAAAAATAGAATCATTCGAAAAAAGTAAAGGAAAAAACCTGGCACAATTAAGAACGGCAATAAATATACTAAACCAAGCAAGATATAAACAATATTTAATCGGTTCGCAATTACGGAATACCAACCAGGAAGAGTATCAAAACAATCTGGAGAAAGTGGATCGTTTGACACAAAAAATCCACGACAGTATCTCAGTGATCGTAAAAATGTCAACCACTCCTTCTCATTTTCTTCTCGCCTCGAAATTGATGTCATCTTTGATTGGAACTAAAGAAGCTTTAGCTGTGCTAAAGGATGGTAATAAGGTATTTCCTGATGATTTCCAAATTCGTCATGCCCTCGGATTGCTTTACCTTGATTCCGCAAGTAAAGATGCTGACAAAAGCCGTTGGGACTATTTACATGATTCAGCAAAGGAGTTTCTTTTTCTCTACAAGGCTCAACCTTACGAACCTGAGGTCCTTAATCGGCTGCTTTCAATTGGGGCATTGTTTAGAAATAATTCAGAATCCCCAAAGCTAGATTTGAAGAAAACAGTTGTTGAGTTATTTCCGAAGAGTTCAGAGGAAGATGCTACTGCTCTATCAAACGTTTTAGGTTCTTTTTTACAACGCGATTTTAATAGTGCGGTAAGCCAATTGCCAGCAGCCGACAGTTCAAAGGCAGTGCGCCCGTTCCTTAATTTAGTAGGAGGTATCTCCTATCTGGAATTGGCAAATCGTTCTATGCGGCAAAATTTAGCTCATAATCCTGTGATTTCGGGAGAGCCTCAATCCGACGAATTGCAAAAAAAATTCAGCGAATACTACCAACAAGCGCGCAGTGAATTTGAGGCAGGACTAAATATAGACAATACCTATATACCCTTGAGACTTGAGTTGTTAAAAATGGATCTCAATAGTATTAAACCCGGGGAAGAGGTCGCCAAAGACCTCATTGAGCAATTGAAAGATTTTCGGGATAAGAATCCCAAAATATCTCAAATACCATTTCTACTTGGCCAGGGATTAAAAAAGAAACGCGAATTTTTAATTGCGACTAACGACAGGTTGGCTTCTATCACAAAAGTACTTTCCAAAGAGCGGACTGCTTTTAGACGGGCAATTAAGTTAAATTCCTCGTTCTCAGAAGCTTACATTGCCTTGGCCGAAACCTATGTAATTCCGTGGCGGCTGACAAAAGGTCCATTAAATGAGCATAAAAATAGTTATAACAAACTGGGTACGCCGGAGTTTGATGTTGCTATTTCCGTTTTAAAGAGTGCCCCATCATCACCTCAGATTTTAAACTTAATAGCCCAATATTATGACGCCAAAAAAGATCCCCAAAAAGCACTCGAATACCGAAAAGGCCTTGTGCAACTAGAGCCCGTCACCACCAATGTCAGCAAGGTGATCCAGTCGTACATTGATATGGGAAATTTTAAAGGCGCTAGAGATTGGCTGAGTAGTATTGATAGTTCTGGAATCCGAGTCGAACATTTCGATGTAACGCGAAATACTCTAATGGCCTATATTTCTTCGGCCGAAGCAGGGACCCCTGCTTTGTCTGATCATAAAAAAAATCTGTTGGAGGAAAGTCAAATTGAACAATACCGCGAGATCATAGGCCAATCCAAAGAGTTAGGCAGGGACCCACCCATGTTAGTCGTAAATAACCTGGCGTACCTATTAGCGAGTAGAGGAAAAGCGGAAGAAGCACTTAGCCTAATTGAACCGTTGGTAAAAAAACTCCGAGAGTCAAAAAATAAACTGGTCGCGACACCATTTGAAGATATAGAAGATACCTACGCGTGGAGCTTATATAAGGCTGGAGATATCGAAAAGGCTACAAAAACTTATAAAGATTTGTGCTCAAAAGGAACACGTTTGGATATCCATCTAAACTTCGCTCAAGTTCTTTTTGATTTGAAAAAATACCAACAAGCACTTGATCAAGTCCGGATTATTTTAAATTCCGACGAACAGAAAAAGCGAAAGCTTGAAGCAAAGACCAGGCAACTTCAAGGTAAAATCGAACTGGCACTTGAACAATAAATGGAAGCTCTGGCTGCAATAGAAAAACTACGAAAGAAAATGTGTGTACTGTTGAGGATAGTACTATGAACGATTTCTCTCAAATGAATATTGAAGATTATCTACAAATCGGTTATCGGCGGATTTGGTGGATTGTAATACCGGTCATCATATTCGCTGCTGGAGGGTATGTTGTCGCTCACTTCTTACCCAAAGAATACGTCGCTAACACGCTTGTTTTAGTTGAAGGCCAAAAAATACCAAGCAACTATGTAGCAACTACGGTTACAACTGAAGTCGCAAGACGGCTCCAAACAATTCAGGAAGAGGTTATGAGTCGAAGCCGGCTTTACGCGATCATGGAGCGTTTTAATCTATTTGCAGACCAACTTGGAGATGTATCTACGGATCAATTGATTTCACGAATGCGTAAAAATATCGATATACAGATAAAAAATCGAGACGCGTTCGCAATATACTATCAAGGGAAGGATCCAAAACTTGTCGCTCAGGTGGCTAATGCATTAACCCAGCAGTTTATCAATGCGAATCTAAAAATTAGAGAGGAACAAGCACGAGAAACCGCAAACTTTATGGGAGAAATGTTACTAGAGCAACAAGAATTGCTTAAGAGCCGAGAAACCCGGCTGGCTCAGTTCTTAAAGGCGCACCCTGGAGAATTGCCAGAACACACAAGCCGCAACATCCGCTTAATCGAACAACTCAGTCTACAAATTACTACTAGACAAGAGGATTTGAAACGCGCGGAAGAAACTAAAATAATGCTTAAGAACCAAATAGCCACTTTGCTGGCGTTGCCGCCTGCCCAAATTAAGCAAAGTTCCACTAGAGATCTGCTTTTGGAGAAATTAGAAACGTTAGAGGAAGAGCTTTCCTTATTGAAGGTATCTCATACAGATTTGCATCCAAAAATCAGAGCAAAAAAACACGAAGTTGAGAACCTTAAAGTGTTGATTTACCAACTCCCAAAGGACATCAATGAAAGTAAGGAATTTGACGCAAGTGGGATTGAAAATGAAGAAGAGAAAGAAGCCGCTATTGGCAAATTTCAAAAACGGCTGGATGCGATCACTGCTGACATTGAGAAGCTGCATAAAGACCAGGCAGAATCACAGGATCAGCTAACAACGCGAGAGGAGCTACTTAAGCGTCAAGAAATGGCCTGGTCCGATTTTTTAGCAAAGCATCCAGATGTCTTACCTGAACCCATGGATAAAAATGTTCGGATTATAGAACAGTTAAACATAAGGATAATGTCAAAACAGGAGGAGCTGGATCACCTAATTAAGAAAAAAGAATTATTGGGGCAAAAGATTACCGCCGTAAAAACTGTGAATCCGGCTCAGCTTCAAAGAGCAAGGCGTTCGCCTGATCCAGCCTTACTGCAACAAATGGAAAAACTTGAAGGTGAGTTGACCTTATTAAGAGCAAACTACACGGACACGCATCCAGAAGTACAGTCAAAATTAAAGGAGATAGATGGCCTCAAAGTCGCTATTAAAAAAAGGACTTCCCCTAATTCCTCGAAAACAGGCGGGACGGCCACAATAGCTGAGACGATACACCAAACCAAGATCAAAGAACTCAAACAAGAACTGGCTAGAGCTAAAGAAACAATAAAATTTCTAAAGGCAGATCAAGTACGATTTCAAAAAAAGATCGAACTGTATCAAGAGAAAGTTGAAAACGCCCCTAACCTGGAAGTACAGTTGAAGCAGCTGACAAGGAAGTACGACCAAGAAAGAAAACAGTATGAGGAGCTCCTGGCAAAAAATTTGGACGCAGAGTTAGCACGTAAATTAGAGCTTCGTCAAAAAGGCGAGCAGTTCATACAAATAGATGAGGCTGTTCCCCCATCCCAGCCGTTTAAGCCGGATATTAAAAAAGTCATTACATTGTCAACAATGCTTGGGGTTGGGTTGGGATTTGCTCTGGCCTTTCTGAGAGAGTATTTTGACCGGACATTTGTTAAAGCTAAAGATCTCGAAAAATCTATAGGCATTCGCGTACTTGCTAGTATTCCCTACGTTCCTGAGTTGAGTACCTCAAAAAATAATTCTATTTTCAACATCGGTGAGAACCCAAATGATAAAAGAGCTTCACGCAAAAACCTGAGTCGTCGAATTAATGCCTTGGACGAAGTGCTCCCCAGTTCTATCCAGGAATTTTACCGAGTTTTAAAGGTAAAGATAGAACAACGACTCGATAAACACCCCAAACCCTCGGTATTTATTGTGACGAGCACAGCACCGCAAGAAGGAAAGACCACAACTGCTATTAACCTCGCATGGATCATGACCAAGGGATTGAACAAGAAGGCGATCCTGTTGGAATGTGACTTTTATCGGCCAAAGGTAGCGTCGTATCTTGGGATTCAAACAAAGTTAGGACTGTGCGACTATTTGAATGGAAAAGCTTCTCTAACAGATGTCTTAGTCGGGGTTAGCCCGAATAAATTCTCAGTTATTCCTGCTGGCACAGTATTAGAGAATGCTGAAGAGTCTATAGAGTCGCATCGCATGCTGAGCCTTTTAAACACTTTGAAAGAAGATTTTGATTATATTGTGATTGATACGCCGTCCGTGATGGCAACAATTCATGAATCAAATACTTTGACCCCATTGGTAGATGGCATCCTTTTCGTTGTCCGTGCTGGCCAAACGCCAAGAGAGCACATCACCCATGCAATAACGCTTTTGGACAAAAATAAGTTGCTAGGAGGAGTACTGAATTTCGGTCCTGTTGCTAAACGTGCTTCTTATGAACGTTATACGGGGTATAAGGTCCCGGAAACCGGAAAGTCCCGCGATACTAAACGCAAACCCAACAGGAAGGACTTAGTTATATCAAAACCCCCAAGTGCAATAGCTAAACGAAATGAGAAACAACCTGTCCGGAATGTCGATAGAAAGAAGAGACGCCAAAACCCACAGGAAGAATTGGCCCAAACAGTAAATTCGAGTAATAAGTTATCTGATAATGGCAAATTAAATAGAC
This sequence comes from Phascolosoma agassizii, assembly GCA_035593235.1. Classification (NCBI taxonomy): domain Eukaryota; kingdom Metazoa; phylum Annelida; class Sipuncula; order Phascolosomatiformes; family Phascolosomatidae; genus Phascolosoma; species Phascolosoma agassizii. The sequence goes on along the minus strand of JAVJHY012263817.1, from coordinate 13,139 downwards.
ATATCAAAACCAAGGACGATGGTGCCGCTCCTGAAAAAGTCTCTGTACGGGAAAAAACAGCGATGGGTTCAACTAGTTCGGTGAATGATGTCTCCCTCAAATCAAGGATACATGAGTATCTTAGCGGCAGCAATGGAAAAGGATTAACCACAAATCATGATGGCAAGAAGGTCGATGGAAAACTTTTTGACCATCAACTAGTTCATTCGAAACCCATTGCAGAGAAGGATCTTCCACCGCAAGAAATTTCAAACGAGTCAGAGAAAAAGAATACTGCCGTAAACAATAGAAATTCTGATGTAAAACCTTCAAATCAAAAAGCTTATATTCGGATGATTCTCGATGATAAAAAAGGGAATCCGTATGCTGATAAAGACTATGTAATTGTAATAGATGGGAAAGTTTATAATGGGAAAACGACTGTCGACGGGTTAGTGGATCAAGAAATACCGGCGGATGCCAAAAAAGGAGAATTAACACTGCGCCCAAATAAAAAAAATCCCAGCGAAGTACTTACATGGCCACTGCACATCGATAATAACTCCCGTCGAAGCTGAGGTAATTTTTTTTATATCCCACTTAATTAAATGACGAAAGGTATGAGTTCACCGTCTCGAAAAGATTGTAACTCGTGAAGAATCCGACGTAAATTTATACAAGATACTGCATTGTATGTGGGCTAAAATATAAAGGCTAACCGGAAGAGAATTAGCTTGTACCTATGGCATTTTTGAACTGCAGTACTGCCGAAAAGAGTTTTGCAAAGGGCTCACATTAAAGGAATAATTTGAAGTTTTGCAAATTTGGTTTAATCATTAGTTAGTTCCAAAATATCCCATACTTTCTCCAGCGTCAATTATAAGGTGTTAATATGCAAGATAAATCTGATGATAAAAAGAAGCGAAGACGGAAAGAAATAAACCTGTCGCTAAGTAAATCTGTTGTGCCAACCGATTTGTCCAAATATCCAAGGGTTTTCATCAATGATGAAACCAATAAATCTGGAGAGAGTGAAATATCACAAAATCGTACGGATGATGAACAACCCAAGAAGGAAGAAAGCCAACTACAAAAAGAAATTAATCTTACCTTGAGGACATCTGGTGTTCCGACAGATTTTTCTAAATATCCCACGGTTTCTGTCTCTCCGGAAGAGAAGAACGATGCGCAAAATCCTGCGAAAAATATCCTTGCAAATCCCACTCCTAGAGAAGCCCAAAAGGAACAACAGAAGGAAATTAATCTTTCTCTCAGTAGGTCTGTCGTTCCGACTGATTTGTCTAAATACCCTACGGTTACCGTTGCGCGCAATGAGAAAAGTGATAGCAAGAGTGAAAATCAACAACCTGCCAAACCTCAACGGCCCAAATTACAAATAAAATCACAACCTTCAGATAAACCGCCAACAACTGCGCCCGCTTCCCAAAGCAGTGTCGATACGACGATCAATGAAACGGTTCAGCTAAAGAAAGGGTTAAAAGTTGCTTTACGAAAATCGAATAAAGCGCTGGATTTGGATAAATATCCGAAAATAGTTGTTGCCGCAGATGATGATGATGATACTTCTTTATTTCAACCACTCGGGGAAGAGAAATCGGAGGCTAATAAACCTGATATTGGAAAAGAGTTGACTGGAAATGAGACCGTAGTGACTCACACAAACGAGACCGTTCAACTAAAGAAAGGGCTAAAAGTATCTCTAAGAAGATCAGCGAAAGCCCTTGATCTATCAAAATACCCCAAGGTAAACATTGAAGATAGTAAACGTCATAGTCCGACGGGGCCCTCAACTACCATACCGCCACGGGTAAAATTTGCCGATCACATCCAATCCGACGATGTCCATGACACCGTACAATTAATGAAGAATCTAAAACTGAGCTTAAGTAAGTCAGCTCGGGCAATGGATTTAAGAAAATATCCAACGGTTGTTGTTGATCCAGATTCTAAAAAGCAAACTGACGCAATTGAATCCCCGCAGCAGAAGCTTAAGCTCAACGAAGGGCAAATTCCTAAGTCCCCAGTTGCAGACGTTGTTGATCCGGATTCTAAAAAGAAAACTAACGCAGCTGTATCCCCGCAGCAGGAACCTAAACTCGGAGAAGGGCAAATTCCTAAGCCACCAGTCGCAAATGTTTTAATTCCAGATTCTAAAAAGAAAACTGGTGCAGCTGAAACTCCACAGCAGACGCTTAAGCCCAGCGAAGGGCAAATTCCTAGGCCCCCAGTTGTAAAAGAAGGCGCTAAGGATGTCGTAAGCGAAATAGCGAAGCAAGATCAAGTCAGCTCCGCTCCAAAAAACATTAAAAAAGCAATAAGCAGCCAAGAACTCGCAGTAGAGCAAGAGATCGCCCAGAATAAAGTTGAGAAGACCGAAAAACCGACCCAACAAAAGGTGCAGGTCGAAAAAATGGTGCCTTTCCAGGAAAAACCTCAGTTACAATTAAAGCAAGATCAGGGTCCAGGAAAAACCGACCCAGCAAAAGCTAGCTCTGTTGAAAAGACCCAGGAGGCGGTCACAAAACCCAAACGAATTTTGACCCAATCCAGTAGAACAATTCCTAAGATTATTGATCCTACTCGCAGGAGAGATAATGCCACAGTTCAGCTATCTACACCCCAGTCCAACCTGGAAAAAGTAAGGGAAGATCGCCTTGATACAGCTCATGACCCAGGAAGTGATACTGTCGTTCTCAAGGTTATTAAAGAAAAGAAGAAGAAATTGGCAGGAATTCTTTCCGCAAGCCAAACTATTCGCCTTCGTCCTCCCACGCAACCTGGTTTTACTCCTGGCGGGGCAACTCCACCGGTGACAGAGCCTGCGATTCCCAAAAAGACTCTTAAATTAAAGGCCCCTGGACTAGCTGCAGCATCTGATGACAAAGCAGCTGCTCAACCAAGCGAACGTAAAGTATTGAAACTTAAGGGAAGTCCTGCCGCAGAGGTAAGAGCCAAGCAAATAGATCCCTCAGAAGGAGAGCAAACGACTGTACGTAGTCGAAATCAAAGAGCAGCACCAGAACGAGCGGGAACTCCAACAGCGAAGGCCACCTTAAAAATTAAAATTCCATCCAAAGGATCAGAAACGGCCCAGCGATCGGGTGCAGATAATCAGGTAAAATCAACCCTAAAAATTAAGGCGCCTCCTGCGCTAACTTCTTCAGCACCTCCGATCTCCCACGTTGATACAAGCCAGCCCCGGCCTATTGGAAAGACCCCAAGCGCAGGGACAACTGCTGGCAAAACCCTGAAACTAAAAGCCGTGCCACGACCGCAGTTTCAGCAAAAAACAGCCGACAGTACTACAGCCCAAGTTGCAAAAGTAGAACCCGAGAAGTTGGAAACTCCCCAAACGGGGGATAGTGTGAACCTGGATGCGGATATTTTCTACACGGTTTCAGCCGCCGCAGCCCTAGTCACAGTCGGAATATCCATTTATCTAATGGTTTCTCAGTTTACGTCCCTGTTCTGACAATCTGATGAATGGCATTCTTGTTACTAATGGTCGTTTCCTATAGGCGTTGAGCATCTATGGAGGCGGCGAATAAATTAATTAACCCATTTGACATCAGGAAATTATATTTATTTATTTGGAATTTTTCTGTAAAAGCTGTGTATTGCAGCGGCCTAAATCCTTTAATTTAGTATACTCCTAGCAATAACCAGCGCAAAAATTTCGGTGCTGCGTGGTTTAACTTATCTCTTAGCAGAATTGCTTTTTTAATCCGGTTCTTCACAAGAATCTGTAAAATAGCTGTTTCTCCACATAAATGCTTCGCTAATTTTGATAGCCAACTCTCAGTATAATTTCGGTCCCTCCTGTCACAAACAGGACAATCTAGATCTCCAACAAAAGAAATCACCCCCCTTTGATCGATAAGAAAGCTCTCCAGGACATCTCCGGCAGAGGAACACCACAGGCTCTCCATACACCTAAGGGGGATTAGAAAATACTAAAATGCCGTTTTTCGCTCAGATAGAGGTCAGATTTGATCGCGCCAATTGAGCAAATCCGCAGGATTAGTGAACTATTTCGAGAGCCGAACGCAGTGAGACGGGCTCCCGACATGGAGCAGCGCAGCGTCAACTTTGAGATTAAGACGCGGCCAAAAATTACCTGAGTATGGGATGAAAAATGGTATATTTAGTTTTTCTAAGCCTCTATTCAGTACTAGGCAATATTTTTTTAGCCATGAACGGCCCTAACCAAGATTACGAAAATTCCTAAATTTTATGATAATTATGTTAGTTGCAAAACAATGTTGGTACTCAATTCGAGATCAGAGCTCGCGGCTGTGTAGATTATTCGTAGACCTGCATAGTGTTGATGATATGGATGTTAGGTTAAAACGAATCCTGTTCGAGTCTTATTCATGCCATAAAAGATATCCGATCTTTTTTTTCAATCCGTTGCTTTAACCAGTTTAAACTTAAACTCATGCTTTAACATGGGATAGCTGACAGTATATTCTACAAATAAAACTGCTAATTAATTTTGCTTCACTAGATTTGACTAAAAATAAATTTGAAATTGTAACTAGAATGAGTTGATTTAAATCAAAGGAGGATAATTGTGAAAACAGTTGATGAGATAACTCAAATACTTGCGAACAACGCTGATAGTTTGCTCAATCATACATGCAAATGCATAACGAAAAATGAGATACATTTACCTGGAGCCGACTGGGTTGATCGAATTTTTGTTCAAAGCGACCGATCAATACCGGTTCTGCGAAGTTTACAAGCGCTATTCAATCATGGCAGGTTAGGGGCTACCGGTTATCTTTCAATTCTACCCGTGGACCAAGGAATTGAACATTCCGCGGGTGCTTCTTTCGCCCCGAATTCAATCTATTTCGACCCGGAGAACATTGTTAAGCTGGCGATTGAAGGGGGGTGTAACGCGGTCGCTTCTACATTTGGTGTGCTGGGAATTGTTGCGCGAAAATATGCCCATAAGATCCCATTTATCGTTAAAATAAATCACAATGAATTGCTATCCCTTCCAAATACTTTTAACCAAATCCTTTTCGGGAATATTAAAGAAGCGCGTGATATGGGCGCTGCTGCTATTGGAGCAACGATATATTTCGGTTCTCCCGAAAGCGAAAGACAAATTACCGAAATCAGCGAATGTTTTCAAATCGCTCATGAATTGGGGCTAGCAACCATTCTATGGTGCTATACAAGGAGTACGGGGTTCAAGGTCGACGGCATCGACTACCATTCTAGTGCCGATTTGACTGGGCAAGCGAACCATTTGGGGGCAACGATTGAAGCAGATATAATTAAGCAAAAGCTTCCGACGAACAATAAAGGTTATGCCGCAATAAACCAGAAGGGGAATGCTTACGGCAAGTACGATGAAAGAATGTATTCCGAATTATCCAGCGATCATCCGATTGACCTTTGTCGGTATCAAGTCTTAAATAACTACATGGGACGCATGGGACTTATAAATTCTGGTGGCCCATCCGGAAAAAATGACATAGCCCTAGCTGTCCAAACAGCGGTGATCAATAAACGAGCTGGGGGCATGGGGCTGATCAGCGGAAGAAAAGCTTTTCAACGTCCTATGGACGAGGGGGTAAGCTTATTAAATGCTATCCAGGATGTCTATCTATGTAAGGAAGTTACCATTGCTTAAAAGATTTTATTCTCTTTTTTCCTACCAATTTTGATTGTTTTTTTAGCTCTCGCCATGAGCATTCCAATTGCGGTATGGTATTGATGGTATTTTATTTGAATAATTACACCAGGTGCTTAAATCTTAATTATTATCCCAATCTAGCTCTTAATTCTTGGGAGCAATGTTAGAATTAAGAATCCCAAAGGATATAATTTAAATTCTGAAAATCTATAAATATTAGAAATTGATCCATGGCGTTAGTGAGATCACTATTTGGGGAAATTATCCAATCGAATACACGCCTCTACAACTTGAGGACCGACCAGTCACCGAAACTCATCCACAATGGCTCGCAGTATAAAATCTTTATTTTTTAATACGTTAGACGATATGCGTCTACGTTTCTTTTTTTCTTGCACTGCTTTTTACTAATAATCCGCCCGATATAAGTAATTATGCTGCTCGGCTATGTATTATTAATTGTGCTTGTTGTTGTCCTTGTTGTCTCCAACATTGCTTTTTTTCGGAGGTCACGTTCTCTAGCGAAAAAAAATACACGAGTGATGGCCGACTACCGTGAAATGGTCCGGTTCCTCCATCGCTTTTCAAATGATATCGTCAAAAGCACAGATGAGCGGCAATGGATGCGATCAATGGCGGACTACTTGGCAGACGCAATTAACGCCCGTGTTATCCGCATCTTCCTTGTCGAACAGCAACACCACTTGCGTTTGGTGGCCCAGTCCGGTGGAATGCCTATGCCACCACAGGACAGAAATAAATCTAAGCCAGAGTTGCAGAGTATTTCGGATATTCTTAGTCAAGAGCAGTTTGATGTTGGTGAAGGAATCGTTGGTGAAATAGCAGCACACGGAAGATCGGAACGAAAGGACTTCTCATCTTTATGGCAAAGGGAAGGCAAGGAAGATGGGGTTGACTCTTTCATGGCCATCCCGATGAATATTGAAAAGCGCATCAATGGTGTCATTTGTGCTATCAACAAAAGAAGTCCTGAGATTAATTTTACGCATGATGATGAAACCCTGCTTAATTCGCTAGCAAGTCCGATCGCACTGGCTGGCAGCCTTTTCCAGATCTACGCAGATTTAAATGAACAGCAACGCATTCATCAGGAATTGAGATTAGCTCGCGAAATTCAGAATTCCTTACTGCCAAGAGAGGCACCTAAAAGCGATTGGTTTGGGATATATGGTGTCCATAAAGCAGCCACTGAGGTGAGCGGTGATTTCTATGATTTCGTGGAAATAAATGATGATTTTCTTTTAATAGTAATAGCCGATGCTAGCGGAAAAGGGGTGCCTGCATGCATGATCATGGCCATGTGTAGAAGCTTTATTCGCGCCAACGCCGCTCGTTTTAAGGAGAATTTGGAAGGGTTGCTAAAAGAGTTGAATAGAAACCTTTTTAATGACACCGATGATGCGAAATTCGTCACTCTTGCCTGTTGTTTAATTGATAAGCGGGATAGTACCGTTGAATATGCGCGAGCTGGACATACGGAAATGCTGCTAAGGCAACCATCCGGAGCCGTCCAGGTCATTAGTCCCGACGGACCCGCTCTTGGGCTCTTTCCCCCTGGTTCCGCAGATTTAGAATATGATACTTTTGCCTTTTCATGGCTTCCTAACACCTCAATTATGCTTTTTACCGATGGTTTAACGGAAGCCTTGAATGAAAAACAGGAGGAGTATGGGCTTGATAGACTCGTGTCAACATTCTCCAAGCAATTAGCGGATCCTATTACAACTGCCGGCTGTATGCTATCATCCATTAAGGACTTTGCACAACATCAGACACAGAAAGACGACCAGACTATTGTCGTCCTGACACGTAATGATATAGAGTTTGCCAATATTTAGCACTTGGTTTCTCGTCAGGTTGATTGCCGTCAGACTTTCAGAAGACTAAATTGCATCCCATGATATTCTTTAATCTTTGTTCTCTATTTGGAAGATTATGATTGGAAGTCAGACTAAAATCAAGAAAAGAGCGAGGGAATACAATTGGTGTATCTAATAGTTTAAATCATCTTTTCAAGGGATTTTAGTCTTGGGGCATGTTTTAAAATTGTTCAATTTTCTTCACGATTTATCTTCAGGCCATCTTTGAACGATTAAATAGCGACAGCAACATCGAAATATTTTAATATTCCACCGCTCCTGTCGTCATCTAATCGTCCAAACCTGACCCAAATCTAAGCAGGGAATAATAGCAAACTATTTTAAAACACGTTCTTAGGAATGAAAAAAGCTTCAAAGATAAGATATCACCTGATCGCAGTAGGTCGCGTGCAGGGTGTGGGGTATCGAAACTTTTGCGAACGGATAGGTCAGTCGTTAAATCTTTTAGGATGGGTAAAAAACTCTCCTGACGGCAGCGTTGAAATTGAAGTTCAAGGGACAAAAACTTTAGTAGAACAATTTATTGATAAAATTAAAAAAGGCCCAATGCTTGCCCATGTTTCTAATCTAAGCAAAAGTCGATTGGATCTTCGATCGGGTGATTCATCATTCGTAATTCGATACTAAGGAAGTGTAAATAAATAACTCATTGAAATTTTTATCTGATTTTCACGCCGTATTTGATGGCAACTAAATCTCAATTCCCTCGTAGAAAATAGCTTATAACTGTAGAGTTGCCCAACCCTTGCCATTGAAACTGAGCGCACTTTCGATGAGCTATTTATTTACACATCCTAAGAAATGCCAGACAATGGTCCTAATTCGTTTACAGAACGGATGGAAACTTTTGAAAGGGGTATTTGAACTGAATATTGGGACGCATGTCAGCTTGCCTATCTATCATTCGCAAATGGCCATCTACGGATGATGGATTCGGGCGACAACCTTCCCAAAAGATTTAAATTTCGGTAAATTAAACTTTTTATTAAGTAACTTCACATGAAAGGGCAATCAGAAATTGGTAAGATACTAATTGGGCTCGGAATTCTTCTGGTCGTACTGGGATTCATCATCATTTCCGGACTCAAATTACCTGCTTTTGGAAAACTTCCTGGCGACATATCTATTAAGCGTGATGGGTTTTCCTTTTATTTTCCTTTGACGACGTGTATCATTCTCAGCATTATCGTCACCCTTCTGATCTGGCTCGTCAGATCGATTCGGTAATTCCTATACTTAATTTGAAATGAAATAGCTCTGTTTATGCAAAGGAAACTTTCGTATCTAGGTCCACCTAACACATATTCCGAAATAGCAGCTCGTGAATTTAGCGGGCGGCTGAATGAAAACATGGAGATATTACCTTATGCATCTGCCGCAAGTGTTGCCCGGAGCCTAGTCTTGCCTGGGAAAGACAAAATTGATTACGCGGTGATGCCCTATTACAACTTTTTAGATGGTCTCGTGCAAGAGTGTTTGGACCTTATCTACGAATATCGGCTTTGTATTTTCGATAGTCGACGAATACAGATCGAACTGGCGCTCGGGATGCATCCCGATGGTTCAGCCGGGGATTCTGTGTATTCGCATGCAAAGGGACTAGCTCAATGTTCAGGATTTTTGCGGAAAAACCATCCTAACATCTTTCAGATCCCAGTTTCGAGTACGGCAGAGGCCGCCAAAATGGTTGGGAATAAAAAGGTTGGTTTGGCGATTGCGAGTAAAAAAGCCTTGGAACACTACGGACTAGAAATTAAGGCTGAGTATATCGGCAACCAAAGACATGGAAAAGTAAATTTTACTGACTTTTATTTGTTGTCAAAACACGACCAAAACACCTATAGTTCAGACCAGAGGTACTTGACAATGATCACGGTAACACCGCGTGTGGATCGGCAGGGACTCCTGGCAGAAATTCTTGGTCAGGTCGCCTACTACGGCCTTAATAACGCCAAAATCCATTCCAGACCCGCCATCGATGACGTTTCTTTAGATGTTGAACCACAGATGTTCTACCTAGAAATTATGACGCATAAAGATAATCCGGATTTTAAAAAGTGTATCGATGCGTTGGAATATCGTCTGACCCCAAAAGAGAGTAACGCCGAGGTGGTTCGCGTTTTGGGTTCATACCCACGTCCAGGCCTAAACAAAAATTAGAAGCTCATTAAAATGGAGTAGTCAATGGCACTAAAATTTGGCACGAGTGGCGTCAGAGGTCTAGTCACTGAAATGACCGACAAAGACTGCTACCTATATACCTCCGCATTTATTACCTACGCTCAGACTAAAACACCCGTGGAAAGTTTCGCTATTGCGGGTGACCTTAGAAGTAGTACGCCGAGAATAATGAAGGCGGTTGCTTTCGCGGCCCTAAAAGCAGACCTCGCTGTGGATAACTGTGGATTTATCCCAACCCCAGCCTTGGTGCATTATTCGCTACGGAAAAGTATTCCATGCACCATGATTACTGGCAGTCACATTCCGGATGACAGGAATGGTATAAAATTCAACTTGCCCTGGGGAGAGGTGCTGAAAGAAGATGAACAGTTAATTACACGAATCTACGAAGAGCTGAAAGATAAAGAGAATAGTGATTCCTGTCCCTTTAAAAAAAACGGTGATTTTAAACCACATATTAATATTGAACTCGGGAAAGTAAATAAGCAGGCTGTTGACGAATACATCCACCGCTACCTGACCTACTTTCCGCCAGGATGCCTAGCTGGACTACGAATCGTCAACTATCAACATTCTGCGGTCGCCAGAGATATTTTTCCCGATATTGCCAAGCGTCTTGGTGCGGCAGTTGTTGATGTAGGAAGGTCCAGTGAATTTATCCCGGTAGATACGGAGTCTGTCGACAATACGGAACAATTAAAAGCGTGGGTCTTAGAACACGGTGCCGACGCTTTAATAAGCGCCGATGGTGATAGTGATCGGCCGTTGCTAATTGATGAGTTCGGGAATTTCGTCCGGGGAGATATTCTTGGGATCTTGGTTTCTTCTTATTTGCAAGCTGATTCGGTTTCAACTCCGGTAAGTTGTAACACTGCACTAGAGCTGAGTCAAAATTTCGAAGATGTTCGACGAACACGAATCGGTTCACCCTACGTGGTTCATTCGATGAATCAGGCTTTAGAAGCCGGTTACACAAAGGTGGTTGGCTACGAAGCAAATGGCGGATTCTTGATGGCTAGCGACTTTGTCAACGTCCAATCAGGAAACGCCTTAAGTCCACTGCCAACACGGGACGCCCTTTTGCCGATCTTGGCGGTTTTGACCCTGGCGAAACAACGCCAGAAGTCGATCTCGCAGCTGGTCTCTGAATTACCTAAACGCTTTACATATAGTGGATTAATACGGCAGTTTCCTAGCGAAATGGGGAAACGGATTGTTCAACGATTCGAAACCGCCCGGCTGGGCTTTGCCAACCAAACCTTGTCTCCCCAGTTTGGTCCGGTCAAATCACTTGATTTCACAGATGGGGCACGGGTGCAGTTTGAAAACGGCGACATCATTCATTTTCGCCCCTCCGGAAACGCTCCGGAGTTTAGGTGTTATACTGAATCTGATTCCCAAGAACACGCGAAGGCCATCAACGAGCAGGCACTTAAAATAATAAGAAAATTGGACCTGGCAGAAATTCAAACAGGGAAAGGCACGGATCATCTGAACGAATCCGCTGAGCGAAGCAGCCCACATCTTACGAATATCGATCTGATGAACAAAGCGATCGCGACCGGCGATGGCATGGATATAATTATCGTCTCAACAACCAGTGAATATCAAGAAGCCTTCTGGCAGCAGCGGCTCCAAGAAACTTGCGGGCAAATTACGAATGTGGATTCCTTGATTCTCGTTGTCCATGAGGATTGGCCAGGTGGGGCGGGAAATGGACTAGGAACACTTTACGCACTTTCTAAAGCAAAGGAAAAAGCTGAGCGTCTATACCAGGTCGATATCCTCGAAAGACTCAAAAACGGAGCATCTGTCGGTTTGTATCATACCGCTGGAAAAGGAACGCGGCTGGCACCTTTGCCCGGAAGTGAAGTTAATAATAAACCAGGAGTGAAATTACCGGGTCTGGTTACCATCGCGGGTTGTGCAAGTCCAATTACCTTGCTTGAGTCAGTGATCAAGCAAACATCGATCTATGGAGCGTCCCGCCGCGGGCGAGTTTCTGTATTCTGGGGCGATCAATTATTTATTCCCTCTCTGGACGTACGTTATAAACCGAAACACCAGATCGATATCCTTTGTCAACTCGGGAAAATGCCAGATTGCGCGCAGTGGAAAGAGAAAGGGCTAGAAAAGTACGGGTTAATCGCTGTGGGCGCTGAAAATAATGCTGCCCAAATTGAAAAAATTTCGCACAATACAGCTGTACGCTTAATCCAAGAGAAGGCGATAAGTGTTGAAAACGGAATTGGTATAAGTCTAGGGTCATTCAGCATCACCAGCGAAATGACAACCGCGTTGCTGGAGGAATTTAAAAATGAGCTTGAATGCAAGAAAGGAAAGTACGATTCGGATCCACATTTGTGGATGCCGCTAACACTCAATCAGCAAACGTATCTAGAGACTATGGCTCCAAAAGGAGTCACACCGGAAGCCACTAAAAAACATTACCAAAGAATGATGAATTTTAAGAACCGTTTTCTGCAGCGCTATCCCAATGTACAAATCTTTGGCGCCGTCGATATTGGTGATGAAAGCTTCTGGTGGGACTACGGTAACCTTAAAGCGTTTATGAAAAATACGATTAAATTAGCGTCCTCGAGCCTTGAAGCTTATGCAATGCGCCAATTTTTTAATATTGATGACTCTTTTAACCTGAGCAATCTTAATAACGATGTCGTTGTAGAAAAATCCTATATTCTGAATTCCAAAATTGGTCGAGGAAACATTAAAAATAGTTTGATCATTGGCGCCAACGTGGACTATCTTGACGTTGAAGACTGCGTTATTATAATGGTATCAGCCCCAAAAATCGCAGCAAAAGCTTCCCTATTCTACAATATTATTGACGATAAAGAACTAATCTATAGTCAAAATACCGTCAGGGCAGACTGCGTACTCTCGAATTCGACCCATTATGCCATGCTCACGACTCTCGACCGAGATGGTGGCCAGGACTGGAATATTAGATTACCCTCGAACAAAATAAGTTACAAGGAACTTTATGATCTGAACCAAGAGAGTGATATAGCCTCGGTAGAAGCAGTCACCAAAGAACTACATGAACGAAATATTCAGAATAGATCGAGCTTAAAAGGCTAAATTATTCCCTCCTGGGAAGAAACATTCTACAACTTATAAGTAATTGAATACACAACAAAAAGCTGTCGTTGGGAAAATAATCTGCAAGAAAATCAAGAAAACGAACTACAAATATAGCTCTGTTTTGGTTTTCGTTTATTCCCCAACGGGGATACATTTCCTAGCCTCAGAAATCCGGACATAGGCAATTGATTTTGTGCTTAGAGTACTTTTTTTTTGGCCTCAAAGATATCCATAAAAATTTTCCTATTTCTCGCTTGCGCGCTCGCCCGCATGAGGCTATCTTAGCTGCAGTGTAGGTTAGA
>JAVJHY012262762.1:0-24868 GCA_035593235.1 Phascolosoma agassizii | reverse complement strand
GCGCAAACGCGCACAAGACGGTGGCAGCTTCGGCTGTATTAGTGGTGAATCGGCGCGTGTTCGCATCGTCAGGGTTGATTCGAGTGCTGCAAAACACCCTAAAATTTGTGTATAAAGGACATCGTTCGTCGTGTTATCGACGGCATCGTTTCGTCATCGCTTAGTACGGCGATAATTAATAAACAATTGCCCAAGCTCACGAGGAGAGGACCAATGATCCGTTTAGAATATGTGTTGCGGCGCAAAGCCGGTATGTCGCGGGAAGAATTTCAAACATATTGGCACGAGGTTCATGGGCCGCTCGTCGCCCGTCATTCGACTACCTTGGCGATCCACCGTTACATCCAATTGCACACTTTGGACGACCCCATCAACGACGCGTTGGCCGAAGCGCGCGGCGGTATGGAGCCCGAATATGATGGCGTTGCAGAACTTTGGTGGAGAACACCGGAGGATTTTCGGGCGTTTGCCACGGATGCGGGGCAGGCTGCGGCGCTGGAATTACTGGAAGACGAGAAAAATTTCATCGATCTGCCGAATTCGCCACTTTGGATTGCCTACGAACATCCGCAGGTTAACCCGACCGAATATATGCTAGCAACGCAACACAGTCCGTTGGTGAAGCTATTCTTTTGTTTACGCCAACCGGCTAGTCAGAGTCTCGAAGATTGTCAGTTTTACTGGCGCACCAACCATGGTCCATTAATCCGCGGCGTATCCACCGGTTTTCGCATGCAGCGCTACGTGCAAGTGCATTATCACGCGCACGATATCGAAGCGCAGCTCACCGGCGCACGCGGTACTAAAACGCCACCTTACGCGGGTCATGCTGAGGCTTGGTTTAAACGTGCGGATTTGATGACCATGGCAAACATTCCCGAAGCTGCGCAGGCGATGGGAATTGCGATTGAAGACGAAAAGAAATTTATCGACTTCCAACGTTCCGCGATGTGGATCGGCAAAGAGCGCGTTTTTATCGATCGACGCTAGCGCGAACGGTTAGGGTGCCGGCTCATCCGAGCCGGCGACGTTTCTTTGCCAGTTAATCGCCCTCGAACACGGGTGTTTGCTTATCGACAAACGCGTGATACGCACGATGAAACTCTTGCGTTTGCATACAAATTGCTTGCGCCTGCGCTTCTGCTTCGATCGCCTGATCGACCGACATGTTCCATTCCTGGTGCATCATTGTCTTCGTCATGCCGTTGGCAAATGTAGGCCCCTGGGCGAGTTTCGTGGCCATTGCTTGGGCTTCGCTCAATACATTCTCGGGATCGCACAAACGATTGTAATAGCCCCAAAGTTCCCCTTCCGTGCCGCTCATTGCGCGGCCGCTAAGCAGCAAGTCCGCGGCTCGACCTTGGCCGATAATGCGCGGCAAAATCGCACACGCACCCATATCACAACCAGCAAGTCCGACCCTTGAGAACAGAAACGCGGTCTTACAGTTTTCTGTGCCAAATCGCAGATCGGCCGCCATCGTCAAAATTGCGCCCGCGCCTGCGCAAATGCCATCTACAGCGGCAATGATCGGTTGCGGGCAAGCGCGCATGGCTTTCACGACATCGCCAGTCATGCGAGTAAATTCCATCAAGCTTTTCATGTCCATTTTAGTGAGTGGCCCAATGATGTCGTGTACGTCGCCGCCAGAAGAAAAATTGCCAGCCGCGCCGGCGATGACGACGGCGTGCACGTCGTCGGCGTAGGCGAGATCGCGAAATGTATCGCGTAATTCAGCGTATGAGTCGAAAGTGAGCGGGTTTTTACGTTCCGGTCGATTCAATGTGATGGTGGCCACATGTTGTTCATAGGTCCAAAGAAAATGCTTTGGCTGTAGCTGGGATAGATTCATTTTCCACGCTCCATCGAAGGGGTGTTGTTAATGCATAAAGAAAAATTTCGAATTGCCGTCTTGGACTTAGATCACGATAGCATCAAGGGCATTCGGTCAATCAGGTACTTGTGCGGCGGATTCTTTGAGCTTGTCCAAACCCTGAATAAGGGCGCGAATATCCGGACTGCTCACTTTTGAGAATAGTTCGGTTATCCACTGTTCATGCGCCACCGCCATTTCTTGAAACGCGGTAATGCCGTTCGGCGTTAACACTATAAATTGCACCCGGCGATCAGTCGCTGAGGCTTCGCGTCGAACATAGCCGTCGCGCTCTAGACGATCGACAACACCGGTGACGTTACCGTTCGATACCATTAACTCGTTCGACAACTGCGACATCGTGAGCGGTTCACCGGCATGCTCTAGCTCTGATAAGACGTCAAACTGAGGCAGAGTGACGTTAAACGACGTGCGCAGGCGGGCACGCACAGTCTGTTCCACTAATCCTTCGCACGAGAGCAGTCGTAACCACAGCCGCAGCGATTGTTTGCCGCGGCTTGATCGACTACCAATTTGTGCGGATGCGCCGGTCGTCGGAGCAGATCGGCTCACGTCACCTCTCCGCCAGCGACCGCAATGGATTGTCCGGTAATACTCTGCGCGCCGCTCGAGCATAACCAGGCGACCGTTGTCGCAATCTCTTGTGGTTGAATAAAGCGACGTTGAGGATTTACGGACTGGAGTGATTTCTCAGCTTGCTCGCGGCTGCGGCCCGTGGTGTCGATAATGTTCTGAATGGAGTTCTCCAACAATTCGGTTTCAGTAAATCCCGGGCACACGGCGTTTACGGTGATCCCATCACGCGCCGTCTCCAGCGCTAGCGCGCGGGTTAGTCCAATCGCACCATGTTTGGCGGCGCAGTAGGCCGCAACATAAGCGTACCCAACCAGGCCGGCGGTGCTAACGATATTCACAATCCGCCCAAAATTTGCTTCACGCATTGCCTCCAATACTTGTTGTTGGCAATAAAACATGCCGGTTAGGTTGACGGCTAACATGCGATCCCATAGCGCGCTGCTTGTCTTGCCGAACGGCGCGCTTTCTGCAGCGCCGGCATTATTAACTAATATCTGAACGGGCCCTGATGTTTCTACGGCGCTCGCAAAAGCTGCGGCAACCGATTCTGGTTCGGTGACGTCTACGGGTTGCCAAGCGCTACCGGCGAGTGATTTCGACGCTTGTTCGAGCGCAGCGGCATCGCGACCCATCAATGTCACTGTCGCTCCGAGCGCGTGAAGGTGCGTGGCGATCGCGAGTCCGATGCCACGCCCCCCGCCCGTAATTACCACGTGTTTGCCGGCGACTAGGGCGGCTGTTCGTACGGTGTCATTCATGCCAACTTCCTTGGTGAGATCTCGTGCCGTGATTATTGATGAATTATTTTAATATTGAAACAATTCAAGTTAAAATAAATTTCCCGCACGCGATTAGCGCGCGCCTAACCCTGAATTTGTTAAAGGATGCCTGAATGGCCGATCCAAGCACTGCGTCACCCGCCGGTTTCCAGTTCCTACAGCCACCTGGCTGGCCGCGCCCGAAAGGCTACGCCAACGGCATTGCCGCGCGCGGCCAGTTCGTATTTGTTGGCGGTACGATCGGCTGGGACGCACAACAACAATTCAACTCAGACGAAATGGCCGCGCAAACCGAGCAAGCCTTAAAGAACACCGTGGCAGTTCTCGCGGAGGCCGGCGCAGGGCCTGAACATGTCGTACGCATGACCTGGTATGTCACCGATAAACAGGCGTATTTGTCCGCCGCCAAGGAGATCGGTGCCGCCTACCGATCGGTTATGGGTTACCATTTTCCGGCGATGGCCTTAGTCCAAGTCGTCGCTTTAGTCGAAGACCGCGCGAAGGTTGAGATTGAAACGACTGCGGTAATTCCTGACTAATCACAACGAAGCGGTATGGGTGATTTCAAGTGATGATGTATTGGCGCGAATTAACGGTGAATTGGGGCGAATCCGACCCGTTTGGCCTGGTGTACTATCCGCGCATGCTATCGTGGTTTAACGATACCGAACACGAATTATTTCGTCGCATTGGCTATCCCATCGACGCGATGATCGCCAACGATCGTACGACGTTTGTGATGGGCGAAGTGCATTTCAGGTTCATCGGTCCGGCGGCATACGGTGAATCAGTGTTAAGCATTATTAAGCTGCAAAAAATGGGTACAAGCACACTCCATTGGAAAACGCGTTGCGTAAATGCGGTAACCGGATCGCCGGTGTGCGAAGGGTTGGCAACGAGAGTCTATGCGCGCATCGATCTCGACGGTACTTTAGCGTCCGCCACTATTCCAGGCGATATGCGCGAAGCGCTAACGAGTTACGACGCCTTAGATAAGTTAAAACCTGTCAATTTTGAGGATGCGTTCGAATTGTAGCGACGCATTGTCGTATCTAAACTAGGCTTCCTCGTCCGTCGGGTGAATAAAGGAGATCGGGAGGATGCGCGAACCGCTGCTAACGGTGCATATTTTGTCGGTTATTGTATGGCTTGGATGCGGTCTCTATGAAATATTCCTGGCCAAAGAGCTGAAACGCGCTCGCGGATCGGCGCTAGAAGTTTCCTTAGCCAGAATCTATTTAAAATATGCGTTGGCTGTACCGGTCGCCACTCTCTTGGTTGCTATCACGGGCGTAACGATGGCCGTGACTCTAGATTGGGGTTTTTTCCAGCAACTTTGGCTCGGTACCAAGCAAGTTTTGATGATTGGCGTATTATTAATTTTCGCCGGCGTCATTCCCGCCTTTAATCGATTCGGCGACATGGTTAAATCGTTACCAGAAAACGCCAACGAGCTTCCCGCCGCGGCGGCGGAAACGTTTTATAGGTTGGAGCCGTGGTTAATTACGATGCGCGTGATGGGGACCGTAGCGGTCGTGTTGGCGGTGTTTAAGATCTATATTTAGCCGTATCGAACTCGGTGAAGCGATAGGGACCCGATTATGTAGGCGAAGGATTGCTACGCCGTAGAAAAACCGTGTAGTCGCGACTTTCATTATCTTTGCGATTATTGTCGATAACAGACTTTAAATTGACTCGCAGCAGCCGAGGAGAGAACAATGACTAAGCAATCGTTCAAAGATGAATTATCGGCTTACTACCAAGCCGAAATCGTCGGGGAAATTTTCTTCGACTCAATGCTTGCTTCAACGACTGATCCGGTAACCTATTACAAAATTGGCTCGATGTTGCAATTGGAAACGGAGGCGAAAGCGTGGTTGCGACCGTTGGTGGTCGAAGCTGGTGGCGATATAGCCGAGACGGCCGACGCGCGAACCACCGGTTTGGCGTTCGCAGAAAGTGTGAAAGGGAAATCGTGGCGGGAGGCGATGGCTATCATCCGTGACGGCGGTGAGCCCTATTTAATACGCTATCGTGACATTGCGAAAACGGCACCAGCCGCATTCAAGCAAACCGCCGATACGATGGTGGTACACGAGCAATCGCTACACGATTTCTTTAAAGCTGAAGCTGCGCACGAGACAGGCGATTACCTAGAGAGGATTGTTGCGCAACTAAAGCACCCATTACCGAGGCCGTAGCACGGTAGGCAACGGTAAATCTTTAACGCAAGGTTCGCCGTAGAGAATCGCTAACGAAATACAGCGGCGCAACGACAAGATCTGTCCCGATATCGTAGCCTCGAAACTGCAGCACAGTCGTTTCTGCACACAGTAGTTTGGATTCGGCGCCCCGTGTAAAAATTGCTCTGCGGCAGCTGCGGCTACGCGCACCACATCCGATGGACGATTTAAAGCCTAGCTATCTGCTATATTAAGGAAAATATGCTACGAGGCTACGCCTTGCAGCGCATCAATAATTGGCCGGTTAATTCACACCGGAACACAAAACCTAGGAGAACAACGTGTCCGATAGCAAAACATATAACGGCAGCTGCTTTTGTGGGGCTGTGAAACTTACTGTTAGCGGTGAGCCGGCCGGTATGGGCTATTGCCATTGCGGCGATTGTCGCTTGTGGTCGGCAGGACCGGTGAATACATTTACTCTTTGGGCGCCTGATTCGGTGAAGGTTACCCAAGGCGCGGACAACATCGAGACCTACAAGAAGACTGAAAACTCACATCGCAAGTGGTGTAAAACGTGCGGTGGGCACCTTATGTCCGAGCATCCAGGGATGAACTTAATCGACGTCTATGCGCCGGTGATCCCGGATCTACCCTACGAACCACAACTGCACGTTTTCTACTCCGAAAAAGTATTGAGCGTTAAAGACGGCTTGCCGAAAATGAAAGATATGCCGGCGGAAATGGGTGGCTCCGGAGAAACCCTACCCGAGTAATTGCGGTAGTTAAAGGGGTCGATGGCATTCGAGAAACATTTGTCACCGGCCACTTTTTTGTAGGTTAGGAATTAGCATCGGCAGCCGTTCCCGGTAGGACTGGCAGCGCTGTCGAAACTGCCACAACAACGGACCGCCTTCGCAACGGAGACCGACAATATCGGCCGCCATTGCCTCAATAACAATGCTGGAAACGCGTGCGACTGCAACGCGTTTACCTTGCGTTCGACGGCGAAAGTAAATTTCGAAAATATTCTTAAGTTTCTGGTTTATATGCAACCGCTTTGATTTCAATTAGTAGATGCGGGTGCGGCAACTGATGAACCGCAACAGTGGTGCGCGCGGGTCCGTCGTAATCGAAATACT
Organism: Phascolosoma agassizii; assembly: GCA_035593235.1. Classification (NCBI taxonomy): domain Eukaryota; kingdom Metazoa; phylum Annelida; class Sipuncula; order Phascolosomatiformes; family Phascolosomatidae; genus Phascolosoma; species Phascolosoma agassizii. Next base: position 18,294 of record JAVJHY012262762.1, on the reverse strand, counting down.
CTGCGTATACGTCGTTGTATCCGCCGAAGTCGTTCATATTGACCAGGAACGCAGAGATCTCGACGATATCGTCGAGATCCGCGTCAACTGCTCGCAGAATATCGCGTAAGTTTTCGATCACCGCTCGGGTTTGCACCTCAATATTCAACGCGGTCGTGCCCATTTCATCGACTTGAACCCCGGCAAATGAATTGTCGGGCAGGCGCGAGCTAGTACCGGAAAGAAATAGGAAGTCGCCTGCCCGCTTTATATGAGGATAGCGCCCCCGCGGTTTCGGTTTGCCCGCGATCATCGTGCCGGTCATTTTCTGTCGTTACCTCGTGGTTACGGAAAACAATTTTATAGTGAAACGTCAGCGATCGGAACGTGCGAATTTACACTTATTGGTAACTTAATGGTTACTGGCATCAAGTATTGGGGATTGGCCTTGAAACAACGTCCCGCTTTTATAAGTGAGCCGAACCTTTGACGGTATTTAGTAATCGCGGTTGGGGGCCTCGGCGTGCTCCAGTGCGACGGTCAATCTTCGGCTTCGCGTCGTGCGCGGCGGCGCAGAAATTTTTCTGCTAAGCGCGGTGCCGTCCCTGGTTTTGACCACGGGCAGACCGCGAGGCACACGCCACATCCGAGGGCCTCTCCGAAGTAGGGGATACATTTGTCGAAGTCGACGTACCATTTCTCGACACCCCGTACCATGTGTTTTTTGTTAGAAATCGCCCCGGGCGGGCAGGCACGGGTACACACCTGACATTGCGTGCAAAACTCGTCCGCGCAGAATTCGTCGCGCGCATCTGCTACCAGCGGCATGTCGGTGGTTACCGCCGAAAGTCGAAACATCGAACCATATTCGCGGTTAATCAAGGAACCGTGTTTACCAAGTTCACCGAAGCCAGCGTCGATCGCCGCCGGCATCATACTCAGCGCGGATGCATAGGGGCCTTGATATGCTTTCGCGTAATAGCCTTGAGCAAGAATGAAATTGCGTACCTCGCGGCACGCACGAGCGGCGCGATTGTATTGACGACCCACCTCAACCCCAGACTCTGGATTGTCGAAACTCGGCGGTCCTTGATTGAGTGAATCGTAGTTCATCGCGACGCCAATGATGACCACCCACGGTTCTTGGATATCGTAACCTTCATAGATGTACGCCGGTCGTGTCGGTACGATCCCGACCATGTCGCTTTCATGCGCAAGCGCAAATTCCTTAATCGCCTTCGTCGCTGCTTCTGGTGTGTTCTGTGTTTGTTCGGCGGCCTGCGGTATCGAGTCGATCCCGCGATTGGCATCTGGGTTGAAGACCTCACGCATTTCTGGAGATTGTTGGTGGTAGTCCGTTACCGTACGCTGCAGTTTTCCAAATTGTTGCTTATTCGGCGGATGCCAAAAAAATGGGGATGCTGCGCGGTATTCGTTTTCTCCAAGGCCGTTGACGGTGTTACCGGACACCTCAGGGAGCGCGTCTAAGAACCTCGACTGAGGTGTGTATTTCGGTTTCGTACCCATACCCAACCTGTGTTCGTTCTCGATTATTCCAATGAAGTCTAATCTAGCGTGCAATCACAATAGGGCGATGTATTGAGTGTGGCAATTACCAAGTTAGTAAGAAATTACGATTGCAAATTTCGTATGCCTGTGAAGCTTGATTGTCATGCGGTGCGCGGAACACCTGGGTCAGCGAATTAGGCCACCTGGTGCAATCTTGCGGCTAGTTGTTCGCCGTTTTCATCGGCAAGCGCTGCGAGCCGTAATTCGCGGATAAGTGTCGCGCTGTCTGGTTTCGTTTGGTCATCCTCAAGCACACGCATAATTGAATTGAAATTCTTTAAACCGCGTGCGTGGGTATCTCCGTAACCTTTGATCAGGTTTTGGCAAAGCGTTAATTCGATCGCAAGTTCGTAATTGTCCGCCGCGTACGATTGGATTTTCTGTAACCACTTTTCGATCCTTTCTTGCTCTATCGCATAGCGGTAAGTAGCGCGGCGGCGACCACGCAACGATGAGACAAAATAGAGCAACAGAAATCCGCCAATTTTTGACGTATAGACTTTTCGTTCGCGAAGAATGCGGTCGCGCAATAGATCTTTTGCCCAACTCGTTGAGCGCAACCAACGGCCTGCACGGAGGGGCAAAGTATCTACCACTTCTTCGACCCTTGGGTGCATGAATTCCGTGAGGTAGACAATTTCATCGTCGGTCGCCTGGACCTCTTGGCGGCAACGCTCGAACCGATCACGTCTAATCTTTAAATCTGCTACGCGGATCGTATCTTCGTAGCTCATCCACAACGCAAGTTGGCGGGCAACGTTATCCGTTAAACGGGCTTGCTTGCCTGGCTCGACGTCAATTGATTGCACAGCACGGACGCGATCGAGATAAAGTGCGGCGTACCTTGGATCTTGGTAGTCCACTAGGCGCTTCACGCCATGGCGTGCCGTGTCGTGTGCGCCGCTCGCAAGCTCCGCAGTTACTCTTTCGAACAAGGTATTCGTCGACACGTCGGCGGAATGGGTCAGAGCCTCGCTTGTCGATATATGCGTAGATTCGACGTCTTTAGCAACGGGGCCGGATGCGATATCAAATGCAGCGCCAAATGCCGCCAAATTCTTTGACGTCGACTTTCCGCTCGCAGTGATTGCGGCTTCGAACTGTTCACGCGGAAACGGTAGCACCGAAACGCCGGCGAGCGCGCCAAATAAAGTCGCACTGATTACCGTGCCGTGGGTCTCTGCTAGTGTTTGCATATCGAAACAGACGAGGCGTTTTGCCGCTTTCTCAATTGCCTCACGAATACTATTAGAAGGGGCTCGTCCGTCCCCCATAGCGCTTTTTTCGGCGTATGCATATGCGCGATGGTCAGATGCAATTAGGGTTGTGCGCTCGGCGGTAACAATCCCGCGTTGCACGGCCCGACCTGCCTCGGCCAACTCGGCCGCGATGACAATATCGACGTCACCAGGGATCGGCATTAGCGCGAGCACCGGTGTTTGATTTTCTTCGTTACCAGGAAACAACTCCACATAGTAGATCGTCGTGCCGGTACGCTGCGCGACTCCCGGTACGGAGGTTGTTTGCACGAAGTAGCCGGCGCGTTCCCCCATTGAGACGATCCAGTCTGCGAGCACGCCGCCACCTTGGCCGCCCATGGCCGCTATTGCAATCGTGATTCGAGAACGTTTCGACCTTGCCATCGATTGTCTACTTCACTTCGCGTGCACGACGGTGAGCGTGGCGGTCTTGTAGGAAATTAATCACGTAGGCGCGTATTTTTGCCGCCAAACGATCCCATCTATTTGGGTTTGAGATAACCGTTGCGCGATAAAACGACGGGCACAACACGGCCGCGTGCGCTATCTCGCCGCAAACACCGCAGCCGACGCAAGAGTTATCAACCTTAGCAATGGGATCGCGCCGTAGTGGATCAGGATTATCGGCTATTGTTAACGACGGGCAGCCCGATAATCGAATACACGAGTGATCACCCGTGCACGTGTCGTGATCAATCCCGAAACGATCGCGCGCGACGCGCTCGCCACTCGCGCGCTTGCTATTGAAGATCGGTTTTTCCCGACGCTGCCGATTGAGCATACATTCGGAGCGCGCCACAATCACTTTAGGACCCGCGGATTTCGTTGTCATTGCAGTGCGTAACGTGCGTGTCATTTTCGCTAAGTCATAAGTGTGTACCGACTTAACCCATTTGACACCGACTCCTTTTACCGCTTTTGCGATCGTGTTTTGAGTGTTTCGTAGTGGATTTTTCGCGAGCGACGATAGAATATCCTGGCCGCCCGTTGCTGCGGCGTAACCGTTATCAACGACAACGATGACATTATCGTTTTCGTTAAATACTGCGTTACCGATCCCGCTCGTTAAGCCGTTATGCCAAAATCCGCCGTCGCCCATTACGCTCACCATGCGTTGCTGAGATTTCACGTTAAATGCGGCACCGCCCGCCGCGCCAAGGCCGTATCCCATAGTGGTATTACCCAAATTAAAGGGCGGCAATATCGAGAATAAATGGCAGCCAATATCACAGGAAACGTGAAAGTCCCCGAGTTCGCGCTGCACCAGTTTCATGGCAGTGAATACCGGGCGTTCGGGGCAGCCCGTGCAAAAGCCGGGTGGGCGAGGGGGGACGGATGTTGCGAGTATAGTCGCTACCTCGCTATCTAATTTACTCGGCGGATCGTTTGCAATTGGTGAATCCGCCAATAGATATTTCGCTTCGATGTCGAGAAATTTCTGAATGCCGTGCTTTAGAATTTCGCCGGTATATTCGCCGGCTTGGGGCAAGACGTCTTTGCCATACACTTTTGTGTTCAGATCGGCGCGTCGCAGAATTGCGTTTAGCGCCTGTTCGATATATTCCGGTTGGCCTTCTTCGACAAGCAAGATTGCTCGTTTCCCAGCGCAAAAATCCACCAGCTCGCAATCGACCAACGGATAGGTAACATTCATTACGTAGGTCGGCACTCGACATTCACCGAAGCTATCGGCGAGTCCGAGGATTTCCAAGGCGCGTAACGTGTTATTGAACAGGCCGCCTTGCAAAATAATGCCGATATCGTCGACCTCGCCGTCGAATGTTTCGTTTAATTGATGCGCTTTGATGTACTCGACAGCGGCCGGCCAACGTTCGTTTATTTTTTCATGTTCGTGGGCAAAACTCGCCGGCGGCAGCACGATCCGAGATGTGTCACGAACGGGGTTTTCCATTGCGGCTTGCAAGCGTAATGGCGGTGTTTGGTTGTCACTCGCGGTGAAGCGACCATGCAAGTGACACGCTCGCACCCTAAGCTCTAGCATTACCGGGGTATGACTGACCTCCGACAACGCAAAGCCATGCTCTACCATGGACACGATGCTCTGCAGGTTTGGTCGCGGATCGAGTAACCAGATTTGCGATTTCATCGCGAACGCATGGGTGCGCTCCTGCATGATCGATGAACCTTCGCCATAATCTTCGCCAACGATGATCATCGCACCACCGGTGACCCCGCCAGAGGCGAGATTCGCCAACGCATCTGATGCGACGTTTGTGCCGACCGTCGATTTCCAAGCTACCGCGCCACGCAGCGGATAGTTCACCGACGCGGCCAACATGGCCGCTGCAGCCGCTTCTGAGGCGCTCGATTCAAAATGTACGCCGAGTTCGTCCAGAATTCCTTGTTGCTGCGCGTCGCCAAGCACATCCATCAAATGCGAAATCGGCGCACCCTGATAGCCGCCCACGTAAGCGACGCCAGACTGGAGTAAAGCTTTGGTAACGGCGAGGATCCCTTCACCGTGGAAATGTTCACCAGCACCGAGGCGAAGTTTCTTTACCTCTTCGGCGAATGAGCGTTCGGCCATGGATTAAGCGTCCGACGATCTTTAAGCAGGGACTAATGCCATTGCACGACATGGGCTCCCGGAGCCGTTGGCAATTTTCAATGGGGCGGCAATGACCACCGCGCCTGTTGCGGGCAATTGGTCCAAATTGCACAACGCGGCGAGTCCGTATTTATTCGCCCCATGCATTAGATTGTGACAGGGAAATTGTGGGTCTTGAGCAAAACTCTGGCCGGCATCGGTGCCAACGGTTTCAACACCGGCGCCTTTCACATTGCGTTCTTCGGCCAGAAAACGAATTGCGGCAGGCTCCCAACCGGGTGTATGACTGCCATCTTCTTGCGCATTGAGAAATTCATCTCCATCGTACTTTTTCGACCAGTCCGTGCGGAACAATACCCATGCGTCGGCCGGTATCGTACCGTGTGTTGATTCCCACGCCTTCAAGTACGCGACGTCGATTAGAAAATCTGGGTTCTTTCGGCACTCGGCGACGGCATCGATAACGCAAGCGGCGCCTATAAAAGCCTCGCTCGGTATGGTGTCTGTTGCATTGCGGTCGTGATCTTTACCAGTGATCCAATGAATCGGCACATCGAAATGGGTGCCCGTGTGTTCGCCACAAGAGAAGTTGTTCCAATACCAACCGGGCCCACGGTCGTCGTATTTCGAAATCTCTTCGAGCTTAAATGGCCACGACTGGCCGAACTCTGGTGGGATCGACAGCAGCGGGGTATTTTCGTGCAGCGCTTGGGTGAGATCGACAATTCGGATCGAGCCGGAGCTAATACCAGTAATAAGATCAATGAGTGTTTGCGCAGCCATGGTTATCCTCGTTTAGTCGGCAGACGTGATGGTACAAGTATAGAACGATGCGGAGCGCGGCACAGCCGCCTATTGCTCTTTAATTTCATGGCTTGGCGGCTTCAATGCAACTTGCATATCGCGCTGCTCTTCCGCCTCTCGCTCACCGATCAGATAGGCTTGGGCTTGGCCGGACGCGTATGGCTCCGGCCAAAATTGCGCCTCATAGCCGTAGCGAGCGGCCGCGTCGAGAACGAAGTTTGGATTGCTTAGATGGGGTCTTGCTAAGGCCACGAGATCGGCGCGACCAGAGAGTATGATGGTATTGGCTTGATCAGCGTTAGTAATGTTCCCCGCAACAATGACGGGCAAGGAGACTCGGTGTTTAATTTTATCCGCGAAAGATACTTGAAACATGCGGCCGTACACCGGCTGTTGATCGCACACTGTTTGTCCCGTAGAAACATTGATTACGTCCACTGCGGCATTTTTTAGTAATTCGCTCGCGCGAATAACCTCATCCTCACCGATCCCCCCAGGTGCCCAATCGGTAGCGGAAATGCGCACCGACATGGGTTTAGCGGACGGGAATACTTCACGCATCGCAAGGAATACTTCGAGCGGGAATCGCATTCTCGATTCGATATCGCCACCATATTCATCCGACCGTTGATTGGTTAACGGTGACATAAAGCTAGCGAGCAAGTAACCATGTGCGGCGTGCATTTCGACCATGTCGAAATTGGCCCGCTCGGCATATACGGTAGCCTGTACGAACTCAGCTTTGATCCGGTCCATATCGTCACGCGTGAGTTCGAGCGGTTTAGCATTGTTCGCACTGTAGGCAATCGGCGAAGCCGAATAGATCGGCCAATTACCTGTAACCAGTGGTAGATCCATGCCGTCCCACGCCAAGCGTGTCGATCCTTTACGACCGGCGTGCCCGATTTGCATGCATATTTTCGCCGGCGAATTAACGTGAACGAATTCGGTAATGCGTTGCCACGCTTCGCATTGCTTGTCATTCCAGATCCCAGTACAACCCGGCGTGATGCGTGCGTCCGGTGAGGGGCAGGTCATTTCCGTGTAAATCAATCCCGCACCGCCGACGCCGCGCGAACCGTAGTGTACGACGTGCCAATCATTCGGCAAGCCGTTTTGCGCCCGGTATTGAGCCATTGGGGATACAACGATTCGATTCGCCAAATCCATTTCGCGCAGCCGATAGGGCGCGAATATGGGTGGCGTACCATCGGCAACTGCGAATCCTGAGGCGCGTTGCGCGCGGGTAAATCCACTTTCGACGCGCCCGATGAATTCCGCGTCGCGAAGTCGCAAATTTTCGTAAGTGATTTGCTTCGAACGCGACATTACTTGAAACGCAAATTTTTCCGGTTCTACATCCCAGTGCTCATCCATTGTTTCGAACCAGGCAAGCGAGACATCGGCCGCGTGTTGGGTGATTTCAACGTCGGTGCGCCGGTCAGCCTCAAAAGCGTCGAGCGCCGTTGGTAACGCTTCGTGTTCGCGCATGGAATCGAATAGCGCAATGGCACTTTCCATGGCGAGTTTCGTACCCGATCCAATTGAGAAATGCGCCGTATGCTGGGAATCTCCAATTAGGACAATATTGCCTTTAACCCAGGTTTTGTTTTTTACCTCGGGAAATTGTCGCCACAATGAGCGATTCGCAATGAATGGATGACCCTCGAGTTCGTGCGCGAATATTTCTTCCAGCGCGCGAACATAATCTGCTTCGGACATTGTTCCAAAGCCATGCCCAGCCCACGTACTTGGTTGCATTTCGCACACCCAAGTGCTGCGGCCTTGTTCGTATTGATAGGCGTGCATGACGATAATGCCGTGCGCCGTTTCGCGGAAGAAATACTTGAACGCATCTAGCTCGCGAGTGGATCCAAGCCAGCAGAAATAATTACGTCGCATTTCGATCGTCGTGCCGAATTCCTTTTCGTACTTATCTCGGATGGTGCTTGCGATTCCGTCAGCCGCGATAATAAGATCGCTATCGGCGAATTCTTGTTCGTCGCGGACCTCGTGAGAAAAATGTAGTTGCACACCGAGCGCCGCCGCCCTTTCGTGTAGTAGTTGCAGCAACGTGAGACGCGAGCAGCCGCAAAACCCGTTGCCTGCGCAACGTAAAATGTGTTCTTTGTAATGGATGTCGACATCATCCCAGTAGGCGAACGATCGTCGAATGGATTCGTAGGAGGGGTTATCGTATTCGTTTAAAAACCCTAAGGTTTGGTCGGAGAACACCACGCCGAATCCGAAGGTATCGTCTGGCCGGTTACGTTCATAAACGTCAATTTCCCAAGCAGGCCACTCCTTCTTCGCTAGAATCGCGAAGTAGAGCCCGCCTGGTCCGCCGCCGATTATCGAAATCTTCACTGGCTTATCCGATCCTCCGTTTGGTGCTCGGCACCGGAGTGAGGTCACAATAATGTTTTAAGGTCGAAATATTTTAACTTAAAATGTATTTAAAGCAAATACACCGAAAATGCTGTGCTGCGGCCTCTACTGAATCTTTCGTAGGGTATTTAGTCGCGAAGTAGTGCGATCAAATATTCGAGGACGCAATAGCGCGTGATTCGTAAGCCTGACGCTATTGCCACTGTAGGACAAACGTCGCGATATCCTCGATCCGCAGTTCGTCCGCTTCGGACACTGGAAGCGGAAACACACGTGGCATCGGTGCGCGCGGGTTTTTGATGAATTCGACGAGTTCTTCGAAATTCATTTTTTGCTTTACCGACTTTAGATCGATCTGGTTCCAATTGTCGCCGTTCGCGCCGTGACACACGGAACAGTAGGTTAGATAGTTCGTATAACCCCGTTCCGCATTCGGCGCAGCGTCGGATTCTATGGCAGCGGCCGCGGCCTGTGGCAGCGCCATGATGATAATTGTCGGCCGACCAATGGCACCAAAAAGCGTACGTGACACGTTGCCCGACGTTACCGCGACGTATTGTTTACTGTTTTGTTCGTAGGTGATCACTCCACCTGAGAGCGAACCGCCGGTATCGAGTTTTTTCAAGATGTCGCCACTCGCGCTGTCGAACACGAAAAAATTACCGCCGTTATCGCCGCCAAATAGCACACCGCCTGCGCTTGGGGTGAGTCCACTAAGTACCGGGTGATCGGCATGGTAGCGCCACGCGACTTCACCGCTATCAGCATCGAGTGCATAAACCCACCCACGCGGTGTGCCGATGCCGGTCCAAGTGCCACCCATGTTCAACTCGCCAATAGCCGGCGATGTACCTGGCTCGCTAAAAAATTTCGCACAATAATCTAGCGAGCCAACGAATATTCGATTCTGCTCCGGATCGAATGCAGGACCATTCCATTCCACCCCACCGGCCGGTCCCGGACACGCTTCGATACCTTCGGGTGTTGGCACTGGCGCGGGATCATCGACCGTGGTGACGGCGGTTCTCGCAATCCGTTTGCGCGTTCTACGATCGATGATGTGTAAAAAACCATCCTTTCCGCCGGCGGCGATGCGGGTGTCGCCGCTGGCGCCGCGATACAGGATGGGCGCGGCGGCTAAATCGTGATCGAGACCATCACTCGGCGCGAGTTGATACCACCATTTGAGCGCACCCGTTCTGGCGTCGAGCACCAACACGGAGTTCGTATACAAATTATCGCCAAGGCGTTCTGCCGGAACGAAATCCGGGATGGGGTTGCCCACCGGAATAAACAACTCGGCACTCGAGGGGTCTAGCGCGAAGTGCGACCACGTGCCGCCACCGCCGCCGCCAATATCGTTCCAAATGGTATTGCGCCAGCTGTCGTCGTTTGCTTCGCCCGGCTCGGGGACGGTATTAAATCGCCAAACTTCACGTCCGGTCATCGCTTCGAACGCGAATACTCGTCCGCGCATCGCCAATTCGGAGATTGCCGTGCCGAAGATGACTAAACCATTCCAGGCGAGCGGCGACCCGGTAACCATCTCACCGTTGGCTGGATCACCGATGACGTTAGCCCACAATTTCGCGCCCGTGCGCGCGTCTAGCGCAATCACTTGGCCGTCGTCGGTGCCGCGAAATAGTCGCCCGGCGTAGTACGCAACCCCACGGTTAATCGGGAACGACGGTGCTACTCGCCGACGGTGTCGATGTCGCCAAATGACTTTACAAGTCGTCGGTTCCAGCGCGAACGTGTCGGTTGCCGTGGTGGCATACATCACGTCGTCGATAACAATGAGTCCAGCTTGAAAGGAGCCACCTTCAGCGACCTGCAGGCGACAGACCTCGGTGAGCTCGCTAGCGTTCGTCCGATTAATCTGAGTTAACGGTGAATAGCGTTGTCCGTCTAAGGACTTGTTGTAACTCGGCCATTCGCCGCCAGCAGGAAATACCGGGCCCGGCGTTTCGCGAATTCGTTCGGCCGCTAACGACGGTGTTAGTGCGCTGATCGCGATACCTATTGCGAACAATCTAATTATCAGTGAATGCATTTCGTTATCCTCGCCCCGGACATTTAGGGTTGTTGCGCAGTCAGTTCGTCGTGACGCGTCAGGCGCCCATTTATAGATCGATTAGCGCTTTGCGATGCAGCAGCATAAACCGGTCGAACATTCTTCGTCGAGGATTAAAATCGAATCCGGGCGCGCGACCAGTGTTGCAGCAACAATTGGTTTTCGTGCTAGCGGTTAGGTTGTTCAACGAGCCCGGAAAATCGTCGCGGCGGCAGTCCAGCCCGTTGTATGCATAACGGGGTTCAGATACCTTAATCGGACCGCAATGAATTCCTGTGAGGCGCTTCATGTCGAAATCGATTTTGCTGGCAGCGTTGTTAATCAATTTCTTCGGGTCCGCGTTCGCGCAACCGTCAGGCAAACCAAACGGCGAGGCGATATTTACGGCACGCTGCGCATCGTGTCACGGTCTAGGCTTTCTCGCACCGACTATTGAACAAATGCAACGGCTTTCGGTTGAAGAGATAGAGGCCGTGATGTGGCATGGTGCGATGCAAGAACACGCTAACGGTTTGTCGCGCCCAGAACGTCTAGCAATAGCGCGCTGGTTGGGTCGCGACGACACCAAGCCTACCGGCAGCGATCCCGGTGTGTTGCGTTGCACGACTAAACCGGACGTTAGCACTCCGGGTGAGTCGTGGTCTGGTTGGTCGGTGGATAATCGTTTAGCGCGGTACGTAGCCGACCACACCATGACACCTGCGCGGGCGAGTAAAGCGAAACTCAAGTGGGCGCACCCGTTTCCGGTCTACGCGACCTTTAGTAGTTCTGGTAATCCAGTGGCCGTACGTGACGGGTACGTTTACACCGGCAATCTTAATCACTGGGTATACGCGCTTGACGCGGAACTTGGGTGCGCGCGCTGGACGTTTCGTGCTGCCGGCAGAGTGCGCTCGAACGTCGCGCTTGAGAAAAATATTATGGTGTTTGCCGATCTCAACGCGAACGCGTATGCGCTAGATCCAAAATCCGGTGCGTTGCGCTGGCGCACGCGGGTTGATCAAACACCGGGCGCACGAGTTACTGGCAATGTGACGGTACATAATGGCGTTGCCTATATACCGGTGTCGAGCCTGGAAGAAGTTGCGGCTATGAAAATGGATCTCCCGTGTTGCACGTTTCGCGGCGCGGTGGTTGCGCTAAATTCGAGCGACGGGACAGTGAAATGGAAAACTCACACCATCGATCGTTACGCAGATTATCTTGGGACTAACGAAATGGGGGTAGCTCGCTTCGGACCATCCGGGGTGCCTGTGTGGTCGGGGATAACGGTTGATGAGAAACGCGGTTTGTTGTACGTGGGAAACGGCAATCAATTCACGGAACCCGTGATCGAAGAATCGGACGCGGTGATGGCCTTAGACATTGAAACTGGAGATAAGCTTTGGGTAAAGAATCTCGCGCCCACCGAGATGGGCGGGCAAGACATCTACCATTTGGCCTGCGAGGCGTGGTGGGATCCCGAGCGCAAGAACTGTTCGCCAGAGAATCCCGCTGGGCACGGCGATCGTGACATCGGTGCGCCGCCGTCGTTAGTAACTCGCACGGACGGTAAAGACGTCATCGTCGTGGGTAGCAAAGACGGCATGCTGTACGCGCTTGACCCAGACGACCGCGGCGCCGTGTTGTGGAATATTCGGGTTGGCGTTGGTGGTGAAGTCGGTGGTATCGAGTACGGCGTAGCAACAGATGGCCGTTATGCGTACGCACCAGTGGTTGACATGAATGCGGATGTTACCTCGAACGGTTCACTAACCGCCGTCGATCTCATTTCCGGTAAAAGTGTGTGGCGGGTTGAGAATATCGACACCGAATGTGCAGGTAAACCGACGCCGCCGTGCGGTAGTGCGGTATTTACACCGCCAACGGTAGTGGGTGGCGTTGTGTTTGTGGGGTTAATCGACGGCACGTTGCGTGCCTATGCAACTGCGAGCGGCAAAGAAGTTTGGCGATTCGATACGGCGCGCCATTTCAAAGGAATTAACGGACGCGAGGGCGACGGCGGTTCGCTTGGCAATGGCGGGCCAGTTGTTGTTGGCAATCGGCTTTATGTAACGAGCGGCTTTAGCATGCTCAACGTGGGCCTGCCGGGTAACGTGCTGCTCGCTTTTGATATTCCCGAATGATCGCGAAAGCGCCGCCTAAATTCAATCCCAATTGTAGCGAATGCTACCGCCGAACCAGCGCGGGCGACCGAAGTAGTGCTCGGTCCAACCAAAGTCGCTCGATAAATCGAAGCCTGCCACGAGATACTCTTCGTCACCAACGTTGTTGACAAAGAAGGCTGCTTCCCAGTCTCGGTTTTCCGTTGTGTAGCTTATCCTGACGTTACCAACGACATAACCGCCTTCCTTAATTGCCGACGCCTTTGTAAGTGCGAAATATTTCTTCGATTGGTACTCGAAATCTGCTTGCCAAGCGAGTTCGCCGTTCCACACTGGGTAGGCGTAGCGGAGTAAGCCGTTAATGTTTAACTCAGGTGTTTGCACTGGGGTTGTCTTAAATCCATTACGTAACTCCACGTCCATATCGACGTAGCCCAACCCAGCGACGAAATCCATGCCGCTCATTGGGTTCGCGATGAACTCCAGCTCGAAACCCTTACTGTCGGCTTCGGCGTTTTCAATAAATGTGGCTAACCCGTTGATAGAGAAGGCTTGGTAGGTATCGCCATAATCGTTGTAGAACGCCGATGCATTAAAACGTGCGCGACCGTCGAACAGCGTCGATTTAAATCCAATCTCGAACGCGTCAACCTCTTCTTCTTTGAATTTCAAAATATCGGTGTTCACGCCGCTAACGCTGAACGGTGGTATGGATGTATCGAACGGCGCGTTAAATCCGCCGCCTTTTACGCCGCGATTCCAGCTCGCATAAATCAACCAATCGTCGTTATATTGATAGTCGAGCTGAGCGCGCGCTGCCCATAATCCCTTATCGTAGCTACCTCTATAGGTACCCTCCGGGAATAGCGGCGTAATAATGTTCGGGTTTCCGTTACGGTTTTTCGATCCATTACCGTCGACGAATGCCACGAAATTATTCTGATAGACCATGTCGACGTTTTCTTCGATCCAACGCAATCCAGCGATGCCGGTCAGTTGATCGGTGAACGCGTACTCGAGTTGGCCGAATATCGACCAGGAGTCCTTTTCGCTAGTGTAGGGAGAATCGTAGCCAAAATTTGTGCCGGCGCCGTCAGTAAGGTTGGCGCCTACGCCTTCCAACGGTAACTCCGCGCCGTTTGCATCGCTGAACTCGATATCCAAATAGTAGAATCCGGCCACCCAGTCCAGGCGATCCGTCTCACCATGGATACGGGCTTCTTGCGACCACTGCACGGAGTCGGTGCTCAAGAAGAAATTTAGACCGTTAAATGGGCTGGCATCGGAGTCTTCGATATAGTCCCGCTTCACCGCTTGGTAATCGGTGATACTTACGACGTCGAAGTTTGCGAATTCCCATTTCAAGGTGCCGCTAAAACCGTAGGTTTCGAGATCGTTATGGCCGACTTTATCGTAATCACCAGCGAAGTTGTCGTTGTCGGTGTCTTCGTAACCGCTAAAGTTTCCGAGCCCTGGGGTTAGTACACCAGCACCGCCCGGTCCCCATGGTCGTGAGCTTTTATTTTCGAAGAACCCAGTACGAATTTGCTGTAACGCATAGCGCGCGTTAAACAAAAACTCCGCTTGTTCAGTTGGTTCCCAAAGCACTTGTGCGCGTCCGGCGTAATCATTCGCGTTGTTGAGATCGTCGCCCTTTAAGCGGTTTTTGATGTAGCCGTCGTTATGATGAGTCGCGATTGAAAAGCGTGCGGAAACATCTTCGGTTATGCCGCCGCCGACAGCGCCTTGAAACTTAATCTGATCGTATTCGCCGAACGAAACCTGACCATAGGCGTTTCGTTCTTGCTGTGGTTTGCGGGTAATGAAATGCGCGAGACCACCGGTTGCGTTACGCCCGAATAGCGTTCCTTGCGGGCCACGCAAAATTTCAACGCGTTCGAGATCGAAGAGCATAAAGCCGGCGCCCGACATCTGGCTGATGTAAACCTCATCGACATAAATGGAGATGGGGCTTTCTTGATTGGCGGTGAAATCCGAGTTTACGGCGCCGCGGATCCCAAGCGCGTAATTGGCCTCGCCATTCGGTTGTACCGTACTCACGCCGGGGGCCATTGCCGCTACTTGTTGTGCGTTGGTGTAGCCAAGCGCATCGATTTGGTCGCCGCTGTAAGCAGTGATCGAAATACCGACATCTTGCGATTGCTGTTCACGCTTTTGCGCGGTAACGGTTACTTCTTCGAGGACCTGGGCGGTGGTAGCGCCAGGCACGCCGATGCCGAGCACGATGCAGCATCCAGAAAGTATCGACAGTTTCGTTTTCAAAATATTGCTCCCAATTCGCAACGGCCAGGCGGCTTTTTCGTGGCATCTTCTTTTGCACGCGCCGGTACTCGTTTCAAGTGGACGACCGGTCTAGGTTTGTCTGGTGTGCAAATGTTGCGTTAAGTATACATCGCTCAAGAAATGGAATGCTAACTATGCATAAATAGCGGTAAGCGAAGTAAAGCTCGGTACTCGGGAGAGATCAACATGTTGCTATAACGCAACAATCTGCAATTCTAGATAGCTACAGTGCGCGTACTGGCGGACGTCTGCTTACCGGCAATGCGGCCGCCGCGCGACGACCGCAGGGTCAAATAACTTGCCAGTACAACGTAAGGATCGTTGTCGGTACTAAAACAAGCCACAGATCTGAGGCTAGTTTGAGCGCGACGGGTGCTTCGCGAACTTCCATGAAATAACGGATCACAAACCGTACTTTGATAAACGCAACAATAATTAGAGTGCTTGAGACGAGCTGCGTATTTACGCCCGCCTCAACACCTGTTCCCATCCACCAGGACGCACCCGTGGCGACAACTAGCAAAAGCCAGACGGCGGTAACGGGGTGTTTGATGAGCTCGTTCATCGGTGCGCTATTTTAAATTGTTGCACATAAGAAGCAATTAACTTGAATTGACAATTACTTCGGCGCGTTACAATAGCGCCCGCTAGAATTTTGGATCGATAGGATCTGCGAACCAATCCGGATGTGATCGAGGTTGACGATGAAAATCGGTATTTCACTAATTGTTCGCGGGGATACGGCCGGTCGCGAAACATTTGAGCAAACAGCGGCGCACGCCGAGGCGTTGGCATGGGATTGTTTATGGGCGAGCGATCATCTCGTGATGCCGGCCCTACGCGTGTCGAAATATCCAGGACGTGCGGATGGGCAACTTCCCGACGCTTGGAAACGAACGTACTACCAACCCTTTAGCGTGCTGAACTATCTCGCCGCGCTAACCCAGCGCGTACGCCTCGGGATGAGTGTGTTAATTCTCCCCATGCGTAATCCAATCGAAGTCGCCGCGCAGGTTGCCGAATTGGATCGTCTCAGCGATGGTCGGGTTAATTTCGGCATTGGTGTCGGCTGGTATCGCGAAGAATTCGAAGCCCTGGGATACAACTTCGACAATCGTGGGCGTCGAACCGATGATGGTATCGATTTGATCAAGACGTTGTGGCGAGAGATCAAAACTACCGCAAATGGTCCCGAATATACATTTGAAGGCGCAGAACTCGGACCAAAACCGGTACAGCAACCGCATCCCCCAATTTATATTGGCGGACATTCCCCGGCCGCTCTTAAGCGCGTGGCGCGTTACGGGGATGTTTGGCATCCGTTTAAATTATCGCCGACCCAAATCGCCGAAGCTAAACCTCGCCTAGCGCAAGAGTTGGCCGAGGCGAATCGGGCAAGTGACGACTTTCCGATTGCGCCAAAAATTCCTCTTGGGTTTAACGACGGTCCCGCGGCGGCGGAGCAGGCGCCGACGATTGGTCGGCCTATCGATATCATCGATGCCCTAAAGGGCTATCAAGAGATTGGTGCTGAAGAATTTTGTTTTGACATCATTACGGAGATTTTGCCGGTGGCGTTGGACACGATGTCCCGGTTTAATGAAGAGGTGCGTCCACATCTCTAGGGAGCACTGTACGTCACGAGCGGCTCATTGGGAGACGCTAAAAACCTCCGTGTCGGGGTAGAAGGCGAGCCACGCAAACCAATACCCGGGCACACTCGCCAATTTTTTGCCGAGCGGATCGGTAATCTGTACAGATTGATCGGCGCGACGATAATCGAGCCGCAATTCGATTTCATTTAGGCTGTCTTTAAGCGGCCATTCAGTGATCTTTTCGAGTTCGCTGAGCGGCCACACTTTCGCCTTATCGCCCAATACAAGGCCAACTACCGGATCCTTCTCATGGAAGCGGCTATCCCGATTGTCGACGTCAAAATATAAAGTTCGCGATTTTTCATATCCCGCATAAGGGTCTCGAGCATAATCACGCCGAAACCCCGTTTCGACATCAAGTACGGTGCTGTTTGGATGTTCGGTAGACCAAGCCGACCACGACGTATACGTCGCGGCTAAGGGCGTCAATTTCGAGCCGCGCAATTCGCCGCTGATCGCGCGCCCTAGCACTTGTGACCACAATGATTCAGTCGTCTGGTCGTAAAGCAACATATCGCTGTTATACAGCAGTCCTGAGACACCGAAGCTGAGTCTTTCGTCGGTAACTCGCGCCGCGAAAATCATTCCAGTCGCGCACAACGGACAGTAGGTGACGACGATCGACTCATCGCCGAGTATGTCGTTCACGACTTCATGCCAATTTAAAATCCGAATCGGATAGGCGCGCGCCGCGCCGTTAATGTTAATGCCAAGCACTCGGTCGTTGGGATTCAGATAGCGTGCGTCACGGACAGCAATAACTTGCGGATCTGACAGTGCTGGGATCCCGTCCCGCGGTGGCCCGCCTGCCTCAATGCGACTCACCGGTACGAGCGGATCGGACACATCGAAGCCGTTGTAGTCACCCCGTGCCTGCGACGTGGGCGCCAATTTGTACGCTATGACGGCGATTAATGCGAAATAGATCGCAGCGCGTGTCATTGGCCAGGCTTTCGCAACGCGATGCGTTCTGCGGTCATTCGTACCTAGGTTATTTGAATAGATATAGCAGCGGAAACAACACAATCCATAGTAAATCGACCATGTGCCAGAAAATCCCGCCGCTTTCCATCACTTTCAGATCTCGCTCGGTTGTAACCCCGATCCGCGCCATCGACCACAGATAGCCAAGCACACCCATCCCGATCAATACATGAATGAAGTGAATGCCTGTGAAAATGTAGTAGTACATAAAAAAGTCATTCGTGGTGATCCCGATCCCGGCGTTGAGCTTCTCGCCGTACTCCAGAAACTTAACGATTGAGAATCCAACAGCGCAAAGAAATGCCAACACAAACAGCGGCTGCGCCAGTTCGCCGCGGCGCTCGCGCACATCGATAATCGCGAGCACCACAAACCAAGAGCTTAACAACAACAGCACTGTATTTAGTGCGCCGTAGTTTTGATTTAGTAATAACTGTGACTCGGCGTAGAGCTCAGGGCTGAGTCCACGGTAATAACTGTACACCGTAAAAAACAAACCGAATACCAACATGTCGCCGAGTACGAATATCCAAACCCCAACCTCGCCCGGTAAAATTGGTGCGGCGGTGGTTTGATCATCAAGCGTACGTTTCGTCACGAACGA